>JARHVA010003651.1:870000-1085000 GCA_037957365.1 Torreya grandis
TTTGGCCAATTTAGAAACTATGTAAGTGTAGAAAACATGCTTAAAAACATGACTCCAATATATAAAGAGAAATATAAAGAATAAAATAAGTGATAATGTGGAGTAAATGTTTCCAAGATAATCCCTCACTGTATCTAGGTGTTCTAAGTATTGAATAAGTGTCAAGAACATGCTTCTAAAGCATGCCCCCACTGAATCTAAAAACTATGATAAATACTAAGTATGGAGAAAATGCTTCTAAAGCATGCCCCCACTATTTATCTAAAACTATGAATGTGTGTAAGACATGAATCTATAACACACCTCACTGATATGACCCCCATTTAAGGTGAGGGAAGATAGGAACTAGTATTTACCTCACTTCAAAAGAAGAAGATACCTAAATAATATATGACTAGAACCATGTGGCATATAGAACATGTATAGGTAAATGTATCATTGAATCACATAGAATTATTGCATCACAAGAAGGCCCAAGATTCATGATAAAAATAATGGCAAAATCTTAATAGTAATAGTACAATCTCAATAAGTAAATAAGCACACACACAAGAGCACTCAAATGCAATTCAACATACAATGCTCCTAAGAGACCAAAAATAAGGGGTATGTTCAAATGCCACATAATAGAAGGGACATCACTTAGTAAAATATTCAAAAAAATAAGAATGACATGTTCAAATGTCCATTCAACAAAGAAAGACATATTTAAAATTCAAATAAAACCCACATAGGTATGGGGGTTGAAAATAAAGGAGCATATTCAAATACTCAAAGAAATAAGACAATATCAAGGAAATATACTCAAATAAATGTATAAAGGAAAACATAAAAAAAATAACATGAAAATATCATAACAAGGATCATTCTAAGAGCCCATGTCAAAAACCCCCTTAGGTTTTTTTAAGTGAATCAGATTCATAGCCTTGACAAATCTGACTGTATTCAAAAAAATATATCTTGTTAAGTTTTTTTATACAAACACTTGTCAACAAGATCAGCTCAAGCTTGGTGCCATCACCTAATAACATGGTACTAGATGGTAGCATTATACCAGGTGACAACATGTTTCTACCCAACACCATGCTATTGGGTGATAATATAATGCTACCCAATACTATGTACTTGTGTAGTACATGCTACAACCAATCACCATGCTACCACCTACCATCATACTACTTGGTGACAGTGATATGTTTTTAGTCAAGATTATGATGTCTGGTAATAACATACTACTAGGTGACACTATGCTATCACCCAAATATATGGTGTTGGGTTGTGCTACCAATTTCTATCACTCGATAAAATATTAATGTCATCTAGTTGTATGGTGTTAGGTTGAAGCATGCTATCACCCTATGCCATGGTGCCACTATTGGGTAGTAGCATACTAAAACATGACCAGTTTTCATTGATTGCATGAATTGGTTACCTATATTTCCCTAGTTCAAACTTATAAATACCTCCATGGCTTTCATTTTCACACTTTATTCTTAGTTTTTCTCATCTCTCTCTATTCTTAAAACTTAGAAAACCATCAAATCTTAATTGAAATAAAAAATGGCTTTAGAGTCCATAGAAGCAAGTGTAATCCATGATAATATTTTCAAATATTTATTATGTTTAGACATCCTTAGGTTGGTACAATATCTTGATGAATATGTCTATTAGATAGATACATGCAAACTTTAATTCCTAGTGGATATACCTCTATATGAAACCATGATCCACAATAACCTACTTTGATCTATGATTTCTTGTTACAACCATACTGAGACCTGATTCCATGAGTAGTTTAACATAAAATCAATATCCTTTGGCACCTCTCCATTAGATATCCACATCTTAACAGGCCTTCCACATTACAATATGAACCCTATTGATAGGAAAATTATGTTATCTAATTAAGACAAAAAGTATTTGGAGTCTATCTATAACTTAGACATAGACCTAGTTGGTAAGTGCTAAATTTATTATTAATATTGGCATTTTAAAAATTATTCTTGAAATCTTATTGTTACTTAGTTTGATGTCCTAATTGCATGTTTTTTTCTCTCATTGAAGATAGTTAGCGCAAAAGGAGAATACAAGTGGAAAAAATATCCTATCTATTTTTGAAAGCCATTGTGCATTTCTTCGAAGCTAGAATTGTTTTATAGGGAAGACCAATGGACATTTCATTCTAGGCTATTTATGACATTCTTCATTCTCTTTCAGGGGTGAAATGCATTTCTTCGAAGCTATAATTGTTTTATAGGGAAGACCAATGGACATTTCCTTCTGGGCTATTTATGACATTCTTCATTCTCTTTCAAGGGTGAAATATGACTGGTGCATGTTTATATCAAGTAAGATAAGGGCTTATTTGAATCACAATTTTTTAAAGGAGACTTACACCATTTATTCCTCCAATTATATTCTAGCCTTGTATTATGAGGCCTTATATGATATATAAAAAATGACAGTTTCCACTGCCCTCCATATAAAAATGATAGCTAATTCTTTGTCCATTGAGGAATAAGAGGTAATTTTATGTTTTAAATTATTCAACTCTATTTCTTTATACATATTTAAATTATAACATTTCTTTGCTCATTACAAATAAGAATGCATGTATATGGCATAATAAAATAGGTGGCATCAAAAGGTTGGTGTGCTCTTGAGGGCTCTGAGGATACTGATTCCACATAGTCTTCATTTAATTCATTTTGAATTTATAAACTCCTAAGGCTTGATTCAATATCATCTCCACTTATAGGTTCTCCTCCCAAATTTCCATGACTATTTATTTCATGTATTATTTAATGGAAAAAATATTTTTCATATTAGTTTATTAATTAATTTATTTTTTGCAGTGGACTCTCAAACTATTACCATTAAAGATTCTTCCCAATAATGCATTAAATATTTTACACCTTGCATATTTTTTTTAATTGAATTTTATACAATTAGATTATTTTTTAACTAGATAATTTACTCTTTTTGCAGTTGAAACCACCACTATCACTTCGACCAGGAAAATAGAATGGAAGAGGCAATCTCCTTGACTACACATAATCTCCTTGACTACACATAATAACTATTTCATTTTGAATTTTCATTAATTTATGTTTTTAAATTTACCATTTTTGAATATTTTTTTATTTTGTAGGTCACCTTACATCTATGAGGAGAAGCATTCCACCACTCCCACCACCCATACAGACTTAGAGAAGAGGGAATAATATCTCCTTCCCTACACATAGCAAAAGAACCCTACAAATTTTAGGTTTTTAATTCCAAAATTTATCTATTGGTGGTGTTTTGGATCATAGGGACTTACATGTTTATAACATATTGATCTTAATGAAGAGTATCTTGAGATAAAAAGTGGGGCCTTGACTGGTGGTGAATTTAATCTACATGATTTTATTCAAGTTTATAATATGCCTAAAGTAAAAGTGCCTTATACCTCTTCCCCATCTACCCCACCCACCATTGATAATTTAGACTTGTGTGATGATTCCATAACTAATTTTTCATTAGATAATTTAGTTTTAGAAAATATACTTGTTGATTTGAAGGAGGATGTTATTGATGAGTTTAATGTTTAAAAAAAATGGAAGATAATGGAAAAATCATTGATCAAATAAATCAATACCCATTTTCATAATCACTCCCAAAGAGTTAATTTGTTTTCACTTGTTCCAAATGAACCCTCAAATATTGATGATTTATTTAATCAAGCTCAATCTAGGTTAATTTTTTTAATAATGTTTACAATGATAATGTTTCAGGAATTATGATAAATAGGTTGGATAATTTAAATGGAGAAGCCCAATCCTATTTAAATAAATGGGATAGAGATATAAACCTCGTTACCATTTAACCCTTAAAGATTGATGCTTCATTCAATCAAGATCAATATAGGTTAATTTATAATAGTAATGTTTACAATGATAATGTTTTAAAAATTATGATAAATAAGTTGGATAATTTAAATGGAGAATCCCAGGCCTATTTCAATAAATGGGATAGAGATATAAACCTTGTTACCATTGCCCAATTAGAGAAGGAAAAAAATCATTGGTAAGTTTTCATTATTTCTAACAAGTATTCTTGTTATTATAATTTTTATGTACTTGAGTCTTATATATTATTTGTCAATTGTAGAAAAAATACAAAAAATTTGAAGAAAGAAGCATAGATTCTTAATGCCCATTAAAAAAATTCTCATAAAAGTATAACCTCAAAAATTGCATTCAAGGAAAAACTTGTTATGTTATATAAACAAAACAACAATTTGAAGAAAATTATTAAAGAGCATGGGATGGATCCAAATATTTTATTGAAGTAAAAAATAGATGTGGATCCAAGTATTCTTTTAGCTAGTGATGCAGTAAATGAGGAGAGATAAAAGATTATAAATATAAATTTTGTTGGAGAGGATATTTTTAAGGAAGGTGTTATCAGAGAGGGCACATAGGCAGGTCAAGAGCGCAAGGTTTCCATGGAGGGCAATGACACACTATAAGTGGGTGGAGAGGATATTTTATGAAGATGTTAATATGTTTTTAAAAATTTATAATGTTCAAAATTATTGACTATTATTTGAGGTAGTTTATTATATTTGAAAATACTTTTTTTAATCAACATTATACATGTCAATGTCAAATGATATTTGTTGCACTTTATGTTTGAAATGCTCTTGGTTTGTAATTTTATAATTTTAAATGTGTTATAGTTCAACTTATCTATCCTTAAATATTTAATGGTTATATTATTATAATAGGTTTACTATTTGAAAAAATCTTGCTTAAATATATTGTTTAAATATTTTTCACTCTAAACTATTATGTAGTCAATGTTTAAAATGATTGATAACTGTTAAACACTTATGTTTAAATGTATTGTGGTTTGGATTGTTTATTTTTTGTAGTATTTAACTAATACTTTGGTATCTAATTAATTAATTCCTTGGAACACTATTGGTTTGTAATATTATGATTTTTAATGTGTTGTGTGGTTCAACGTAGTTATATTTAAATATTTAATGGTTATATTGTTATAGTAGTTGTACGATTTGAAAAAGTCTTGATTAAATGTATTGTTTAAATATTCTTCAATCTTATTTATTCTAGAGGCAATGTTCAAAATGAATGATAACTATTAAACACTTATGTTTAAATGTATTATGGTCCAGATTGTAAATATTTTATAGTATTTAATTAATTAATACTTTGGGTTTTATATTTATTGTTTAAATAATTGTTAATTTATAGGGGCAAAGATATAATATTTATTACACTATGTTTGAAACACTCTTGGATTATAATTTTATGATTATAAATGTGTTGTGGTCACCATCAAGCTTATCATCTAGCCTTAAATATTCAATGGTGATAGAAGTTGTACTATTTAAAATCCATAGAATTGTAATAGGACAAATAATAAAGTCCTTAATTCCAAACTATTGAAGAAGTATTTTTACATTTTTTACCATCAAAGTTTCATAATTTTTAATGTGAAAGTGAAGACATTAGTTCCAATTAACTCTCAATTAATTCATAGAGTTTAAGAATCTTGCAAGTAGATACATTAATTTGAACTATTTAAACATGAAAAAATATGAAATATTTCAAAAAATAGTAATTGATATACTTCTCAAACTAAAACTCAGAAAGATGAAAAATTCCTTAAGAAATTTTCTCATCATAAGTGTGATTTGCATCTACCATGTCAGTGCCATATTCAATCTCGGTATTCACATCCTCTATTTTGGTCAATGTATTACTAACGCCTCTTCTTTAAACTAGAGAACTTCATGTTTTCAATGCTCTTTCATAAGGAAACTTGTCCACAGAATAAAGTGAAATATAGAGTCTCAAACAAGTCTCTAGATTTTTATCCAATTTGTTTCTAAGTTTTGACTTCATGATAGATTATGTACTAAACACTTGCTCATCTTCCACATAACCCAAAATCATTGTTTGAACAGTTTCATATAATTTGAAATATTCACTAATACTTTCTTGTAAGACATTACTAGGATAAAGTTTTTTCCATATCCATGTAATTGCATCTTTTTCAGTTGGGTCAATTAAACACTGAAATTGACCCATCATTATAAATCCAAACTATGTTGATTAAGACATCAATATATATATATATATATATATATATATATATATATATATATATATATATATATATATATATATATATATATATATATATTACCATTAATCTCAACTCCATTCACCTCTACATATTTACAAAAAAAATTAACAATTGAACCCATATATCTGTGAAATAAACTACTAATATATTCTTCACTATTAACATCCCAAAAATCACCAAATTCAATTTACCAAAAAACAAATATTCATGAATTAATGAATATTTTCCACTAAAATTTACCCTATATCATAGTATCTCATGGATCAAATGTGTTAAGAAAAAAATGTCAAGTGCATAACATATCATGCACCTTATATAAGATATAATCATGAAAAAATGTATGTGTAAGTACATAAAAGCTCAAAGATGATAAGGAAAAGCTAGTGTTATTTTAATGACCAAGGACTTCTATCAAGTTCAAATTAATGTAAAACTCATTATCTTCTATTTATGTAGGGTTTGGACCTATACATATTTTCTAGCTTCCTAGACACTTGCATCTTAGTTAGACACCTACATCTATGTAAGTAACACAAGTGTCCAGAGCCATACATTCACCAAATTTTCAAATGAAATGTATACCTCTGGTCTAACTAAGTGATTTAATGTGAGATATTTCAAAAAGG
This sequence comes from Torreya grandis, assembly GCA_037957365.1. Lineage (NCBI taxonomy): Eukaryota > Viridiplantae > Streptophyta > Pinopsida > Cupressales > Taxaceae > Torreya > Torreya grandis. Next base: position 876,786 of record JARHVA010003651.1, read on the forward strand.
GATACATACATACATACATACATACATACATACATACATACATACATACATGCAGGCATGCATTCATAGATACAAGATCAACCCTAATTCATTCTACACTAAAAATATTTAATCAAGCATTCAAGTGAGAAAAGCTTTCTTATTTTCTCCTATTTATGTATAAATCATAGGGACAACACATCTATAGGTCTAAATTACTAAAGGAGAACTCCATGATCCATACTTACCAAGTTAAAATATAGGTCAATGTTGTACTTTATTGTCACACATTTCATTATTATATACACATAAAATAACACATAAGGAAGAAATACATGAGTCTAAGGCCCTCTTCAGAGTAGTGGATATGTAGGCAGGACTTATAAAGAGAGGAGTATTTAGGGTTATCTTGACATCGTGATCCTAGTAGCCCATTTTTACCATATATATTATGAGGATGAATAACTAGGTTTTTTCTATTTCATAATGAGAGACAACCCATGATCTAGATTGGAACACACCAAAGTGAAGGTGACATAAAATTTAAAATATCCTAGCTAGTCACATAGAGATCTAACATGTATTCTATATTGGAAGATTGTGTCCAAGCTAGACAAAAGCATTGATGAACAATTTGAGGTTGACATAAGTGTCTAAGGCTACCAAAGTCAAATTTATAGAATCTAATGATTGATCTAGGGAATAGATCTATTCTATTTCTAACCTATTTCATATCAGATCTACATGTGCATATTTGATTAATTAAATAATCTTATGTTCATTTTATTTTTATACTAATCAATAGTTGTAGTTACTATTTTTATCATATCTCAATATTTAAATTAAAAATATTGTTTATCTAAGTTTAAAATTAATCGGCTTACTGTAGATTTGATTATCACCCTTGTACTTATTTATTTATATATTATTAACCCTATACTATATTGATCCATCTCAATTTAGGGTTAAATAATGTCTTTGCTATCCAATTTAACTTTTGAATTTGAGTTGAAATTTATTTATAATTTGTAAATTAAGATTAATATGTAAATATTTTATGAATTAACTATGTGTGAACCCCTTTAAGAGACTGAAGTATTTATAAATTAATTTTTCATCTGACATGGCACAAAGAATAGGAAAATTATAAGGAAATTTGGGTTGGATGAAAAACCAATTCATAGACTAGAATATAAAGTATAAAAAATAGTAATTTTGATAACATTTAAATATTCAATACTTGTTTATCATAAAGACTTAGATAGAACTGATCAGGTGATAATAATTCAAAAATGAGATATAATAATACAACAAATCTCCCACGTATTTTTCCTTTTAAATATAAGAACTCTCAAATTTTAAAAATGTCAAACCAAAATCAAAATAAATAAAGAAATGATAAAAAATTGTAAACCAAAAATGATAAAAATATACAAATGAAAGAGAATTAAAATAATTTAACCAACATCAAAAATCTCCCACTATGATATAAACCAAAGGATAGACCAAATTTGAAAGATAAAATTACAAAAATAAGACTTAATCCATGAAAATAGTATAAGAATAACTGACAAGTGATCTCTTTCAATATAATATTAATATAAAACATTACTTTTAAAATGAATATATTCATCATACATCAAAATATAAGATTTAAAGGTAGAAAGACAACATGATAAAAACATCATATATCCTTGAATAAATAAAATTGAATCATGATTATGTGTGTTTTAACCATATATGGCTCTTTCAAAGTATATGAAAGATTAGTTGTTTGATTCAAAAAGGAATGAATATTTTTGATATTAGGATAAATATAATTTTGATCAATGAGTGTATCTTACAAATTGATCCATATTACAAAAATTTGAATATTTTCATATTTTACGTATTCAATAGGAGTTATTATTTCAAACTCAAGAAGATAATAAAATTTGAAACATTCAAAATCAAAGTTATTTAAGTTTTTTGAATCTAATTTTGGAAAAGAAGGATAATGAAAGTTTTCATACTCACTTGTTAATATCACATCATGATCTAAAAAACATGTAAAATCAAAAATTTCATATTAAATATCCATTAATTGATTTCTTATCTCAATATCTGTAACACTAAGATATTCAAAATTCATTTTTATTAGTCTAACACTTAATCTAACATCAAAGAGATCAAAAATTTCATCTTAAGCATAAAATATGATAAGACATTTATAAAGAAAGAATTGAATTAGATTTGAGATTATTATAGAGAATGATAATTTCATAAGGATAAGAGGTATTATTATTGAGAAAGAAATTATATTCTATCTCCAAATAAATTTCTTTATCTAAAAAAGGATTTTCCAGTTTAGAACACTTAAAAACAATATAAGTTTTTTCATCATCATACCTAAAATAAAATCAGGGATAGTTTTGTCCATAAAAAGGTATTATCAAAAAATTAATTAGAGCTAAATGATTGATTAGGCAAATCAAATAAACTAGATTTTTCTAAATTTTAAACTAATGAAAAATTAAGATTTTATTTTAAATCAAAACATTCTAATCAAGAATCTGAACTATATTCTAATATTTGAGAGTACATTTCACTATTCAAAACCATGATTTTTTCATAGACAAAAAAAAAAAAAATCCTTTAAGAAATTTATGCTCAAAATCTAACATTAAAGTAGAGAATATTTTGCATTTGAACATATCATGATTGATTAGAAAAATCTTACAAAAATATTGATTTTGTCTTCAAATGTGAGCAAATCTCAAGGATAATCTAAATTAAATAATACTAATTTTATAAATAATTTTTTTATAACTATCAGGTAGATTTATTTTCTATAGAGGAAGAAATTTTCACCTATTGACATGAAATATATAGCTATTTCATTTAATTTGCAAATAAAGTGCAAAAAATATTCCCATATGGATTCATTTTATTCCAAACAAAGTATAAACTAGGCTATTAGAATTTGGTCTACTTGATTTTATATTAGGTCTTTTACATAAATCCATTCTCAAGTCAGCTCATCTATATTTTCCATAACTGAGCAAAAAAAGATTCATGAAACTATAATCAAAATTCTAGAGAACAATTATGATAACCACGGACTGAAAACTAGATATTAGTTATGGTGATAGGATAAGATATAAAATCATAAAGACAAGAATGAATAATTGTATAAATGAAAAAAAAATGATTTAAAAGTTCTCCAATAAAGTCACCAAATTTTTTGATGGTGAAAATTTTCACATCAATGAATTAACCTATTCACCTATCATGAAGGTCAATATGGAATCGTACTAATTTAATCGTAAAGGAACTATGTTTGAGAATCATTACTAGGTATGAAAAAGGATATTTTAAGTTATGGGGATTAATACATTGAATAATAAATTTAAATCAAGATTATATAAATCAATTAAATATAAAATTATTATTGATCATGTCTGAAAGAAATATACTTATAAACAATACTCAATCAAATATGATAATCACTAATTCAAAGTACTATTAATAGATCTCAAATAAAAGATAAACTATCATCTAACCTATTTGATAGAGAAAAACTTATGGGTTAGGTAACTCCTTTAAGGATAAAATACTCAAAGTTTCTAAAAAATAATATCTCATATACATGTTCATACTGCAATGATGAAAGTAAACTATAACAAATAGGAAAAAGAAATAAACTCTTAAACAATAAATAAATAGACTTAAAGTTAATTTGAAAGTTAAAACTAAATTTTAAGACTATTGTTAGTAGGTTAGAAACTGATAAAGTTATAAGGTTAAAACTATAACAATAATAAACACAACTAAAAATTAAGAAACTACAAATAAACTAAATCTAAGAATAAGAGAATAAAATAGAATAAGGCTAAATGAACTAGCTATCTTAAGAGAATAAGAAAATAATGAACAAATCTAAAAAAAATATAAATTAAAATATCAAGATGACATTAGGATCATGAAATATATGTAGATAGTGTATAAGGACCTTAACAAAATCAATTAAATATTGTAAGACTTGGAACAAGAATCAACTTATGGGTATAGAAAGAATCTTTATTGAGCAACAAAAAATGATTTTGATTACAAAATAGTCTTTGATTTAGAATAAATATACAATAAAAAGATAAAAAAACTATCATAATATGTAAGGTATTCATCATTATTTAGGTAAAATACATGATGGTCTATGCATATGACTACATATTTGTAATAATCACATGATATTAATTATTGATAATCTCTAGATAATTAGTTATGAATAAATCACAAAACTAAGATACACTTGTGTTATTCAATCATATTACTCCCCTTGTTATGTGTTTTCAATCCCTTTACAAAGTAATCTTCACTTGATATTGTTATGATCAAGTTACAAAAAACTTTAATTAGTTGCGGTTAAATTTGATTGACATTTTTAGAAAGTCAATTAGTTTACTTTTTAATTTTATAAATTTATAATATGATTTTATATGTTGGACTTAAAATAAAGTCTAAGAGATTAAATGAAATAAAATAGACCAATTTATCATTTCTAATGGGTGGGGCCCTTAATTTATTTGACATCACTCAAACAACCATTTCATTATGTATATAAAAAATAATTAATAGATACTATTAATTAAATAATTTTTAAATTTATAGTTCTAAAAACCATAATAACATTTATCCATTATTATCAAAATCAAGTAAAAATAAAAAAATGACTAAATAAAACCCTGATATATAAATTGTTCATATTTCACAAAACCTACAATAATAACGAAACTCCAATGTATGCCATTGAATTATATTGTGTACGTCTTGTCACAACACCACAATATGCCACAATGATTGAAAAAATTTAATTTAACATAAAATAGAATCTTTAATAAATTACTATTTGAAAATAATGAATGCAAAATCATGTTCCTCATAGATTTCAAAACCCATCCTTCACTTCATAATTTTAACAAATAACTCATCGAAACAAGGAATCTTTATTATGGAATGTAATGAAAATTCATTATCACTAAAAATACTTACATAAAAAGGGTCTTTACAATATGTGAAATAATTTAAAGGAAAATATCTATTTATTTAACAACTTATATGCATCAATGCATTATCACTAAAAATACTTACATGCAAAGCATATTTACAATAGGTGAAATAATTTAAATGAAGTGATATATTTTTTTAAAAACTTATATGCATCTAAATATTTAAAAACTAACCTAAAAAAATTTCACCCATTGTTTCAAATGAAAATTAAAAGAGAGAACTAAGATTATGACTCAACAAAACAACAATGCATCAATATCAAAATTTCAATGCATGTAACTAATAGAACACATATCAAAGAAATAAATATATAACATGCATCAACGTAAAATATTATAGGATTTATTGAACACATATGCATAAAACTATCTTCAACAATTATGTATAAACTATGTGAACTTCAACAACCATCATCTAATTCAATATGCACAAAACTACTATCATTTTTAGTTAATGATTTCAAAACCAAATGTTTATTTTTATACAATAAACTTCCTATGAAACTTAGTCAATGGAGAATAAATATCAAATTATTTAAGTGAATATTCATACTTTTCATATGATAAAACCAAATATTTTATGCCATTATCCTTCTCCAAGCTACCTTCTTCCCACTAAGGCTTTACTTGCATAGTCAAACTTGACAAATGATGTTAAGCACAATGAATACCAAATTTTTTATTCTAAGGTAGTTACTGTAACTAATATTTAATACCTATAATGAATTGTAACCATATGATTATCTCATAACATCTACTACCAATTTTAATCAAATTATGCCAATATGAACATTAACTAATCTAGTTAATGACAACTTTAGAACTCATTTTAAATCGACTACCAAAAACACAAATTAAGGAAATGACATAACCTCATTTAATACCAAATATCAAGGATAAAAAAATCTTTCTTCAAGCCTTGAACTCATAAATTCATTTAATATTTACACACAAGAACTCCATGGTGGATCCATTGATAGATGGCACATTAAACCATAGCATGAGATGCTATGAAATCATGTAATAAACAATATTAAATATTCCACCTTATAACTACATCCAAAAGGAAACTTCAAAATATCCATATACCAATACTTATTTCAAAATTGTGAAAATTTTGATGACCAATGACCAAATTAAACCTTATAACATTTATGCTTTGTCGATGACCTTGACTAAATATTAGATAATTTTCAAATGTGTTATGAAATCCATATATGATGAATTAATTTTCTCTAACTCATCACAATACTTAAAAATCATGTACTATGGTATGCATCCATAATATTTCATGCTAAGGAACCTTAGCTCAATAATTTTGGTTTTTTAATAATCAAAATATTTATAAATTATTCAAATGACTTTGAATTTTGAAATGTCCTTGTGTAATATAGTAGAGTCAATGCTCTCTAATCATAGTGATTGTAGTTAAAATGAAATCAAGATGAGCCAAATAACTCTACCACATGAAAATCACCTTATAACCACTTTAAATTATTAAGTCAATAATAATTAACAAGTACAAAAATAGTAATACTTATAAATGGAACATTATAACTATAGTAACATAATGTCCAAACCTGAAACTAATAACTCTAAACTTCAATTGAATCAACCAAAACTAAGAAAATATTTATTTGAGATAACATATATAAATTCCATTTATCAATATGAATAACTTAAAACTAATTATGTCCATAGAGTGATCAAATCACAAAAATACAAATTGTATCATGATGTACTACAGAAGAGACATATAATGTTGATTTTTAAATGATATATTTACTTTACAACTCATACTATGTGATCTTCTTAATTAACATTATGAAAATAAACATTATTCAAAGTATTAATATTTCATATTCGTAAACACATAGAAAAATGATAATTTAATGAATAAAAACAAGTTGGCTCCCACCAATAGTTTTAAACTTTATGACAAACATCATCACATGACAAAACTAAATATTTCATGACTTCTAGAAAAATAAGGGGGTATTAAAAATATACATAACAAGTTCTTTGACAATTTTTTTAAATTTTTAGATTTTTTATTAGATATGAATATTTTCATACATGTTTATTCAAACATTAGTTTCTATTTACCTATCTTTTCCTTCTAGATTATATTCACCCTTAGAATCATTTATACACACCTTTGTTCCTTGATTACACACATATTTAGAGGCTATCTAGGTTTTGGTACCTTTATCTCAAATATGATTTTTTTTCTTGTTACATATCATTACATTGCTTCCTTAGCAATTTTAAATCTTATATATTATGCATAAGAGGATTATTTATTTATATCCCACTAGAGATACTGCTAGATTAAGTGGTGATACTTGTGAACTGATAGACTGACCTATGTATATCACTAATATTTTTAAAATTCTAATATAGAATAAGATTAATTTTAGTGGTGTTAATCCTTCCAACACAAATGGGAATGATATATTTTTTTATGTTGGGAAAGAGAATCCATTTTTTAATGTTAATTAGGATGATGATAATGAACATAATTGTGATTATACACCTCATGATTCTATAGATGAGAATTTTTTTGAAAAGATGAATGAAGAAAATTTTCATAATTTTATTATCAATAATTATAATAATCTTGATGCTATGAATTTATTGATTATAAAATTATATAATACAACCATATGAATAATGATAATTTACCTAAATAACCTCCATTAGATGGCTCTATCCCTTCCACATCAAGGTGTAAGACTAGTACTCCTCATGGTACTAATCCTCTTATGTCCCTATATCATGCTATTACAACCCATAAAGTTTTTTATTATATTAATAATATTTATATTATCCATATACCAACCAAAACTCAAATATTCATCCAAAAAATTCATATATTCAATTTCTTGGTATTGTAAATAGTCATAACACTCATCATGCCTCATGTACTAATGTTAATCATTTAAAAGAACCTTTATAGACACATGTTAATATCAAACCTAGAGTTACATATATTTATTTGATAATGCAACACCAATTTAATGATATAAGAATTATTTTTTTAAAATTATATCAAAAATATATCAAACTTATACATGTGGTTTCATATTATGACATATTACACAACTCTTTGGCTTAGGAAGTGTTTGTTCAACCCTTACCTCCATCATTACAAGTATCTAGTTTTAAAACATTGAATGTCAATGGGGATAATTTTTAGAATATATCATATTTCATTAAATCTTGTATTGGTTTGCAACCTGATCAATTGATTATGATAGAACTATTTTCTAGGAGTCTCATGTGATATGCTCTAGATTGGTTTTATTCCTTAATTTTAGATACATATGTACATTAAATTATTTAATATACATCTTATTTATGTATTGATTTTTTTTGTTTCATTTATAAACATATTAAATTTAAAATATTACTCAAAAGGTTACATTTTTTCAAATTTCTCAATTCAATCAAGGATTATATGTAGATAGAGAGGGGAAGAGAGAAATCTAGTGCACATAAAAAGGAACAAAAAATTTATCTACATATCACCAATACATCTATGACATCATAATTACATATGGTATACATTATATTTTAGACTATTATATTTCCATATAGTATAAAATATTATATATATCCTAATCCTATAGTTTCACCTTTGAGACATATGACACCTATGCATCCATGTACAAGTGTTGATATGGGGTCTAGAGTAGTTATTTTACCATAATATATTCCTACACAATTTGAATTGGATTATCAATCATATTATATGCATGCTCCTCATAGATATTATGATATTTATTTTACATATTATAATCATTTTAAAACACATTGATTGGGTATCAAAATTTTCTTGTCACACAGTTGATGATATAGACCAGATTATCAATTACCTCTGCTAGCTTACATTTTGATTCTAATTGATACATATTAATTTTTATAAATCCTCATTAATGTAAATAGATTTTTTACTATATATGTTTTGAATTGCATGTGTTTTACTACCTATATTTTTAATGCATTCTTTTATCTTCTATATTTTTCACATTAGCACTTACTTTCCCTTGCATTGAAATTATTTTAGACAATTAGTTCATGCTGATTTATATATTTATTTGTCCTAGTCCATTTGATTTTTTAACCTTAATATAAACAATTACATCATATTCCTGATTATGATAAAATATATATCAATACCTAATGTTTTATCTTGAATTGAGTTTGAATAGAAGTTGTAGGTTGTTTGGGAATCCTCCTCATACTATTCCTCTTGTTTATGACATTTGTCTTATATGTTAGATTGTGTGGGAGTTGTGATTTTATTAGAGTTTTATGTCTTTGTGCCATTTTTATCTATACTCTTCTAAAAAATGTAAAAAATTAAATCAAAAAAAAAAAAAAATCTCTGTCATTAGGTACATATCTACTTGTGCTAGAGGTTTTTCATGTTCACCCATACACTCCTCATAGTATTTATTTGAGTGGATTATATGTATATATATCATATATATCATACTAGATCATTATATTTCATGAAAGTACATGGAAAAAACCCTAGGGGTCATGGCGACATTGGTGACATGCTTGATATAGGGGCATCTTCATAAAATATATGGCCATAGTGATGTTTTTTCTTGCTATCTACTTATCATATTCTGATAGTTTGCATATACTATAAATATATTTATAGTGCCTATAATTAATGTATTATATGGATATCCACATGGATTTATTACACTATAATTGGATACATTTTGTATGTCATGTGAGTCCATGCTTGCATGTGGATATATATGATTGTTTATGTTTTTGCATCCTTGTCCATAGAGGATCCTATTGTTGTCATGTCTTATGAGCTCCATCCTTTTATGTTATCTTGATAATTATTATGGTGTCACTAATTTACAAGGTACTATCCTAGGTGTCATTTATTATTATATACCATGAGTTTTTTGAGGAGGTTTATCATGTATATTATTATACTATGTTTAGTTCCATTAGCTATATAATGCACATATATTGTAGTATACTTGTTTGGTGCCTACGCTTCCATCATTATTACCATACATATATGGGGCCATGATACTTGTATGTGTTTAGTATTGTTGGTCTTAATTTATTTCTAAGTATATATTTGGACCTATGGTTTTGACAACTACTATAAAAAGTGTGCAATAGGTGCTAGTTTTGAGTGGAACTATGTGAAGGAACATGACATAAGTATTTCATATACAAAGCATTACAACTATTAATTTTAAGAGATTTTTTATTTAATTATAGTAGTGAACCATATAATTAAATGGTACACAAGAAAGTGACTTTGTGTAAGGCCAAAAAAATCAAGAGTAAAAGTAGTGGAAATTCAAACAATGAAAATATCAAGTGCACACTTTATGGGATATTGGTCAAATTATATTATAGAGTGCAATGATCAGGGAAGAAATTTAAAAATTCACAGAGCATAAGTATAGGATAAAAATAAGAGGGTAGATGGCATGAATATACATATTTTTAAATTAACTATATTTATAATCTATTGAGCATAATTACATGAAGATCAAATATAAGATGACTAGAGAGAATCTATGATTTTTTAGTTAAGGGATGTTAAGAAAAATAGTTATAGAAGACCATATTTATAAATACATTGCATAATTATAGGATGGAATAAACATAATATAATGAAGAGGTTGTGTTTTTTCTATAAAATCCCACATTGTACTTAAGTCTCATGTTGATAAGTGTTGTTAAGTTATACATATTTGATAATTATTTTTAATTTCTATCCATCATTATTATTATACATAAAAAATTATTATATATTTGACATATATAAAGTGTCATGATAATGAATCAATTGGAATTTAAGTATAAAAATGTGATATTAGTGTAAACATGATTCACTTAAGCATTGTGTGTTCTTGATATTAATTTTATGTAGTTTAGTTTAGTTCAATGGAATGTATATGTAGTGACCTCTTTGTAAGGTCATTATACATGAAAATGGAATTAGTTATGTAATGATTCATTATATTAGTTACATTAAATAAATTAATGGAATTTTTAACTAGGTTATAATATGAAATTAATCCAACATGTCATAATTTTCTCTCTTTATGCCTTGGGTGAGTGCACAATTTTGTTTGTGTGATATTTTAATGCGATGAATTATGTTTGGTAGGGTATGTGTAGTGGAAAATATTTATTTTTAGGCACATAGTAAAATACCCTAACATATTTGTTCTTTTTCAATGATTTTATTGAATTATTTTCAAAATATGATGTTAAACGATGATTTATTGGATCTATTTATAGAAAATTGAAAGGTAGATAGTGAATCAGGAGTGCAATTTTTTAAATAATCATCCAATATTAGGAAATTTGTACCCTAATAAATGGGGGGAAGATATTTATATTATTACCTATAAGAAGTATTTTTATATGAAATATTGAACACTTGAGCACATGGTTAGTTATGAATTTTATGGATCGAAGTATAAATTTTGGTATAAAGTATCTTTGGACAAAGGTGCATATTGAACACATGTAAAAAACTAATAAATTTTGAACCAAAGTGGTTGATGTATGGTAGAGAGGCATTATAAACAAATTAATTTTTTGTATTTTTTATTCTCCACATATTCCTTCCCATAAGAAGTAGAATACCAATTTTTACATGTACTGAGAGGATATTTTATTACTTGGCTACAATTGATAATAAAAAGTATAATGGTGGAATTAAAATTTAAAGATATGCATGCTCAAAATATCCTACACATGAGATAAGTATATAATAAAATGATAGGGGATGGACATTATTTCATTTTGTACTGATAAGTGTGGAATGATAAGATATTTTAGAATGGAGAATCCATATGCTCACAAAATGATATGGTGAAAATATGGTAAAGTATGGAATATAGTGATAGCCATTATGGACCCTAGGAATGGGGGAGAAGTGAGTTTATAATATTACTTAAGGACCCACATAATATGGGAAGGGCATGCAACCAAATCTCATGATAAGATGCACTACAATGATATCCAAGCTTACATCACTTCGAAAAATGATCCTTTTGAAGGGATAGTTGATACATTTACTTGGAATAGTAATTGAGGGAAAATCACCCATAATATACATAAATAAAAAAACCATGTATTTATTACTAAATTGGTAATAAAATAAAAATATCATGTGGAGTGGTTTTGAATAACATAATTTAGAATGAAAAAGGCCTAGAAAACTAATTTTTAGCATATAGTATCATACCAATAGATAGGACCAATGATAAAATCATCACTAAGACAAAAGATACCAATAATGTAAGACATGCCATATACATGAATTAGTAAACCTTACATGAAAATAAATACAATTAAAGCATGAGTAATAATAATTATAGGTAAAACACCTATTAATCTAGGCATAAATTCAAACCCTATGCAACCCACCTTAAGATTTGAGGAATTTCATTGCCAACTAGGATACATATTAGTTAATTAGGAAAAAGTAACCTAGGGGAAGTCAAATTGTGGGAACTCAAGAAACAATTAGTGAAAAACCAATATAAGTTCCTCCCCACTAACATTTCATCTATGAAATGTATATGAAGCTACCATAATATAAAGGGGTGGAAAATTACATAAAACATGACTAAAAATGTGAAATAATATGGTGTGCTAGAGGATTCATCATATTAGATAAGAAGGGGAGATAGTTTATGATAATACTTATAGATTACATACACACTTGGTAAATTTTTTTGATCCATATCATAATATTATGGATTATTATATTTTAAATGCATCTTTTCTAAAAGAATTTTACATTTTAGATTTCAAACAAAATAACATCTCAATACTCAAAAAGATCAATTTATACCTCACTAAGAGTGTTAAAAAATATTATAAAAGGTTCAAAACTATTATTTTTACACTTTCATAGAAGATTCACCCTTTTTAGAATTCCCAATGGTTCATAGGGGGTTTTATCTTGCCTTTTAGACACAAAATTTGATGAATACTTCATAGAACTAAGAAAATCCTTGTAAATAACCTTAAGAGTTAAAGTTGTAGAAAGTGTGGACAAGGGGATTATATCCTTTATAGAAACACAAAAAAAATATTAAGGACACACACATCCAAAATTTATCTACTAATGATGTGCATGACACTCTTAGTGGGTTGTGTTATACTTACTTTAAATGATAGGCCATAACTAGAAAAATTTCTTGAGGTGAAATGCTAGAGGACTTATTAATTCCTGTGAAAATTTTATAGAATATTAAAAAGAAATGTTTCCTTTTACTGTAATATTAGTGACTCCTTTACTCAAAAAAATTAAAAATTTTGGGTGATTGATGAGATCCATGAAGGATAAAGAGGAACCTATAAAGAAACTACAAAACCCCAAAATCAAAGGGAACTATGAAAAATAAATATATGGTTTTGAGAACTTGTATAGAGTAAGAGGTTGAGAGGAAGATATAGAGGGAGATTCCTTTCATGTTGTTATTGTAAATGTATATTATTAGAACATTATGAGATATATTTACACAAGTTTCTTATTTATGATTATTTTAGAGGGAAACATAATATTAAGGATTTACATGACCTATATAAAAATATCATTATAAAGGACAAGGAAAAATAATGTGTTGTGATGATTCAAAATGGTTTCATGAGGGAAATTCTATCCTTCCCTTGGTTGAAAGTGTGTCTAAAAATATTGAGATATATAATGCTTGAGGGCAAGAAGAGGCTTATACACTCTCACCATTTCTTCTTGCTCAATCATTTTAAAAATAATTACGTCCCCAATCTACATTTTTATTTGATAATATCTCTTGAATATTTGGAGGAGGATTATGAAAATGTAATTTCACATGGAATCATCCATCATGACCTAATACTAATTTTTGTGAGGGATTCCAAGCCATTGACATATAATATGGTGGTGGGTGAAGAGGACACTAAACCCAATGATTTTAATAAAGTTGGCACTAGGGTTACTAAACAAGAGTTCATGAGGGGATTTGAGGACTATAATTAGATGTTAGGTCATTATATTTACAACAAAATGGTAAAGGCCTCACCTAAGATCAAAAAGATAATGGTAGTGTCAGATGATGAGGAAGAATTCAAACAAACCAACCTATAGGTAAAATTCCTTTTGGATCTTAAGAATGATCATATAGAATCACCAATTCTCATTTATGAAGAGAATGAAGATGAAAAAAGGGTGGAGGTAGGAGAGGTTGGGACCCATGAGTCCCATTTGAAAAAATAAGGAATTAATGAGATTTCACAAGGCATGAGACTGGATGAGGAGGAGGAGGGTCCTAATTTAAAAATGAAGGACAAGTTAAAATATTTGGAGGCTAGACTAAAAGCAATGGTGAAGGACATTAGAAGCATCATAAAGGATATCAAGGTTGTGATAAAATGGATCTTGTCTAGAGATAGAGTGGGTAGTAGGGGTGAAAAATTATGGAAGAATATAATGAGAATGCTTAACCCTAAGCTCAAGGCAATACTCAAATATTAGTATGGAAGGAAAAAATAACAAGAATATTGAAGAAGAAAAAAGAGGCCACACTGAACAAGAAGAGGGTGAAGGTTATGAAGCCTAATGAAGAACCCCAAAATCCTCCTATGCTGAGGGGAAAATTAAAAGGACAAAGGGAAACATGAAAAAAAGTAGATAGCAATGAGGAAGTAAATAAAAATAAAAATAAAAACAAGAAAAATTTTATCATCTATGAAGAGTTGGAAGATGGAGTTATCTATATTTTTTACATTTAATGATCCTTGTTTAGTTGGGTTATTTTTTTAAGATTTGAGGTTAGTTATTTTGGGGTTTTTGGTGGCTCCTATGTTAGATATTGGTCTTAGTTTATCCTGATGAGTAGTTCCTTATCTATCTTTGGATCTATTTTATGGGTTATCAGATCCCTTAAAACCCATTTGTTTACCTTATCTAAAAAAATAAAGACGTGTTGGGAGGATAAAGATTTTAAGACTAGGAGATAGATGGGTATAGAAGGAAGGTGACCATAGTTTGATTTTAGGAACAAAATTCAACATCATGATGTGTAATGAAACTATAAAATAGATAAAAAAACCACAAAAGTGCCAAAGGAAAATGTTTAATGCACATCATCCTATTCAGTCATAAATTACCTCACATCCTAGTATATAAATTAATTATATAGGAATGCATGGATGTGATAATGAACATCCAAAGTGAGATTTAAAACACACATGATATAGAGGCTAGAGTGAAATAAAATATATCCAAAGGACTTAGTGAAAAATAGATAAAAAAAACTATTAGATATATTCACCCTCTTATGATTAGGAGTAATCATAGTCCAAAAAACTAATATGGAGTATAATGTAGCAATCATGGTGGAAAAGTGACTAACGATGGTTTAGGAAATAAGAACTACACATAATGCCAATTATGACTAGGAACTATTGATAAATTCCAAAATTCATGGATGGGTAATGTATAAAATATTGATTTCAATTGGGACAAAGTTAAAAATTATCACCAAGGATTCCTAGTGTAAGATGGGAATCCCTTAAATAAATATCACTCCATATCTTTTTCATGTCAATAAATACACGTATATAATCCCATGAAATTATAAAAATATCTATGTGAACATTATGTGAGAAAATTTAAATACAAATTTTGAAGTTATTGAATAGTGGATTTGGAAAGCTACTGAGCATTACTTGGTCAACCTTGGTGTTATACAAATAATGGTAATATATGATTTCAAAATATAAATATGACTTTTGAGAATGATGAGCATTATGTGATCATTTCACTAGGTAACAACCATAGAAGTGATTTTGTTGAAATTTTGGATATGAATGAATAAATTAACCATATATAAAATATTACCATGCAAGGAATGGAACATGTTAGCCCTTGAGTTAATATATTTTTTAGTTGATAAGACACTGTCTCAGTATTAGACACCACAAGCATTTAATGTGATATATGGATGTGAGAATCATAAAAAAAGACTAGGTGTAAGTGTGGAAAGGTGAATACAAAACAAAAATGGTCAATTAGGAACATGAAAATTAAGCTAAATAAGGTGAAAACCATCTAGGATTTTAGAAAAAGGTTTAGGTACCACACATTACATAAAAAATAAAAATAGTGCATTAAATAAGTTAGGGGAAAATTTAGAATATAATTAATTATGATGGTTCAACATGTGCATCAACATATGTTTAAAAAATGTAATGATGAACACCCAAATAAAATAACACCTACTTTCCTTGGTCTAAATATTAAAAATAATTACTACACACTGGTGGGAAACACATTAATATTTATTACATTTATGGGATACTACCAAGAATAAAATATACATTAGGTTTGAGAAAAACAAAATTAAGCAAGGATTTCCAAGATATGGTAAAGATTCACCAATAGAAAAACATTTTTAGGATTGTAAATAAGTTTGGATAAGGAGTATAAATTTTCTACCATTATCTTGTGGGTTCATGAATTTTATGTTCTCTTAAAAACTTGGACATGCATGTGGTATATCATTAATGAAACTAGAAGAGAGAATAATGAGTGGAGAATATTAGAGGAGCATTTCATCCACATATTTTCCTTTTCCTTTCCCAAGATTCAAATATCCAAGCCATTGTAATGGATTCATATAGAAATCATGGAGGATAACACCATAATGAAATAACATGTGAGAAAGATGTATTGTGATAAATGTTTTTAACTACCCCAATTATTTGGGGATAGTGGAAGTGAAAGTGGAGACTCTAAAAAAGAACATGACTAGGTGTGGATTGACCTAAAATTTTGGTTCAAGTTCAACAAAAAATAATTCTAAAAATGGAAGAAAAAACTAAAAAATGACATAGATCACCTAAATATGCAAACATCCATTAGGGATATAAAGGTTATGGATGTGTAGAGTGATAATAATATGTACTATATTGAAAACCAAGGAGGTTAATATCAACATTAAATTATAACCCAAAATTATAACTATTAGAGACTATTGGATGGATGAAGAATTAGTAAAGGTAGTTGAACTATTACACAAGTTATAGGATACATTTCCTCGTAAATAAAAGGAAATTAGAGGCATGCACTTTTACCTAATAAATATAAAAATATAGATAATTTAGGTAATATAGATAGTAAATAAGAGACCCTATAGGATGAACCTTAATATTCATGCCAAGGTTAAAGAATATATTGGCAATACACTTACTTTTGGAGTCATTTATGGAGTTGTATACACCATAAATTGGTTAAGAAACCACACATATCTTGTATTTTCATAGTCCTTTCATAGGAGACTCTGACTGTAGAATATGAGCTTTGTTCACATTTATCCATGTCTTTTGTTTTACTCATTTTGGTCTTATTTCATGATTGAATCACCTTTTTACCTATTCTCAGTCATCTAAAGCCTTTCAAGTAGTCATTCCACCTCAACCAGGTAAGGTTTTATATCCTCTTTCCATCCCCTAGTTCCCAATATTATAGGATAAGAGTGTTGGGGTTGGACTACAGTACTCGTGCCACTAGTGTTCATTTCCAACACTCTTTTCTAGGGTCATTTTGAACTCCAATGATCAGTTTATTGCACTAATTGAGTCCCAACCCCTTTCTTAGCTTCATCCCTAAGTTTTATAATGTTATCCAAATGCAAATAAATCTCTCAAATTTTAAATAATGATTATTCTACATAAAGGACTTCACAATGCATTTTATATCTAACACTTACTACTTTGGCATATTACATAATAAAAATCAATCAATAATATGGATCAACATTCTACATCTCACATAGACTTACATGCTTGATCAAGGAAGGTCCTAAGTAAAATTCATTCTTGTATATACCATGCATTTTGATTATGAATGTTCCCTAAGGGAGAACTAAATTTGATCTAAGACCCTAGTTTGAGGGTTTACGTAGGTAGTGATCAGGACAACAGGGGTTCTATATCATGTGATCATTCCTACCCTAACCTAGTTTTTCCCCTTTTTTCTTTTTATGCATTTATTGTTTACATGTGTGTAGATATATATAGGGTTTAGATATTTAAATAGAGCTACAATTACCTCTATTGACTTCCATCCTTTAAAATTTTGTATACAAGTTCATATCGAGGCAACGAACAAAACCTTGAAAGCTTAGATCTCCTAGACAATAGTATTAGAGGTGGACTACAATGCCAGTGCCACTCCTTTACACTTTTGGTGCTCCTATCTAATCATAAAATGAAGGCCATATCTAGATTCATGATAGTGTCCTAGTCTTATACCTCAATTTCTAGCCCCTGAATCATTCATTTCAGTCCATTTTTAGATAAGTTCATTTCTCTTCCTCATGTAAATTATTGGATAAAAATACATATTTTTCCATATTAAACTAGATTTTACCCCTTAATCTAGACCCTTTATTATTTAGGAACTAAACACTAGTTTCTCAAAAATAATAAAACATTTGGTGAACCTAACTTACTTCGAACAAATTTAAAACCCTAGGTACCCTTAGGGTTTTTCCTTCATATTTTGTGAAAAATTATAATTTCAAAACTCTAATTTTTATATAAATTTTTATGCATTTATCCTCTTCAAAAATATTTTATAGAATTTAAATTATTGAAATAATTTTTAAAAATTCTAAAACCCTAACCAAAAACCCTAGATTTCCAAACTAGGTC
This sequence comes from Torreya grandis, assembly GCA_037957365.1. NCBI lineage: Eukaryota > Viridiplantae > Streptophyta > Pinopsida > Cupressales > Taxaceae > Torreya > Torreya grandis. The sequence continues at coordinate 895,526 of JARHVA010003651.1, forward strand.
CTTAAACCCCAATTTTTCTTCCCTTACAATTTTTAGAAAAATATTTTGGAATTTTTGTAAATTGTTTTGAATGTCAGAAATATTATCAAAATCTCAATATTAGTAGTTATTTGGTGCAAAAATTAAATTTCAAATTTCTGATTTTTGTATAAATTTTCATGCATTAATTCTATTCAAAATTATTTTTAGAATTTAAATTATTGCATAATTTTCAAAAATTCTAAAAGCCTAGCTCAAAACCCTAGATTCCTAAACTAGGTCCTAAAACCTTAAGCCTGCTTTCCTTGCAATTTTTAGAAAAACATTTTAGAATTTTTTCAAATTGTTTAGAGTGCTAAAAATATTTTCAAAAATTATATGTTAGTAGTTATTATTACATTTATTTTCTTAATAGTACTTTTGAACATGCTCTTTGGTAAAAGAAATAAAATAGCCACTAAGGCACTTCTTCTCTCTCATCCCATAGATCAATTTCTAAAATTTTCTCATAATTATGAAATTGAATAGACAAATTGAAAAATTTCACATTAGCTAAAATTGTGGAAAATGATTTTATTTACAATGAAGATAATTACTATTGTTGTAATGAGGAATATGATGATATACGTGATAGTGATAGTGGAGTACACGTAGATACATCTTCTTCTCTCAAACTTATCTCTTTTATTCCCTCTTCTAAATAAAATAATTTTGATAAATGGGAAAGATACTTTTCACCTCATTCTCCTATGCACAATGTACCAAATGAATAAATTAATCAGGCACTTCTAAGTGAACCTCTAATTGGTGATAATTTACTTCCATGTGAACCTAATCTCTCTCTCTCTCTCTCTCTCTCTCTCTCTCTCTCTCTCTCTCTCTCTCTCTCTCTCTCTCTCTACTTCAATGTTAAAATTACAACAATATAAATGCAATAGAATCAAATTACCACTACATAGTTTAAAAGATATAACTCATGTTCCTAACTCTACTATGTCCAAAGAATATCTAAATGATAAATCTCTTTCTCTTACTTCTCATGAAAATAATTAATTTAGTCCATCCATGGATAACATAGATGCACATGATATTCTAATTTCAAATGATACTTTATTATGTATCAGGAAAGAATTAAATTCTTCTCTTACACCTCTCCCTAGTTACACTAAAAGTGATAATGAATATGATAGTGAACATGCAAACAAATATGAAAATGAGACTGATTATGAACAATATTCCATTGATGAAAATGCATGGAACAATGATGATTATTACACACATAGTGAATAAGAATATGCATCTCATGTTTCTAACTCTTCTCTTACTCCTCTAAAATATAATGCACTTCCAAATGTTGTTTCTACTTCTATGCATGATTCTATTTCAAATAATGCACATGTTCATGCTAATATCACATATTATACTCAATTAGAATGTGATACACTAAAACATAAAGATACTAATGAATTTCCCAAGCCACCCCTCACTATATTAGAACCTAGTTCTCACGCTTCACCTAAAGACAATGGTATTCCACATCCCTCTAGTAAGGTCCAAGTTACCATTAAACCCAAGGTTCAAGTGAGCACACCCCCTCTTTATGAACTAATTTCTAAATGTAGCATTCTCATGGATAAAATTAATAATCAAATTCAATTATTAAATGAACCACTTCAAGATGCTAATGTACCATCCTAGGATATTATCTCTTTAATGCATGAAATTGGTGAATTAAAATACCAAGTACATCTCCTTACCTTGGAAAATAAGGCCTATAAGTCTTGGATGGATGCTAATGATTTACATGGTAACCCTCTTTTAGAGACATTTATAAAAGCTTCATTACATAAACATTTATAGATATCATCATTGCCTCACTTTGATGGAATTGGAGATCTATTCATACATCTTTAGGCCTTTAAAAAAGGATTTACAATCTCATGTGAGTCCTTTGATTCTACTGAAGTTGTTCCATTAGACATTAGTGGGGGAAGAACATAATTGGTTCTTTCATCTACTCCCTATTGGGTCCTTGTACATATATGATGACTTAGAGGATTTCTTAGATATTACATAGAAAACATGGGACCTCATATTACATATGTGAAACCTACTACACTACATCATAATTCTTCAGAGCTAGCTAGTGAGTATATCATATGATTTAAGACTGATATACAAACCAACAGATTTAGAGATTCAACATATATTTATTAAGGGGCTTCACCAACCTCTCCTTGAGTATCTATTATATTAGACAGAGTCTTTTTTAATACACTTATGTTATACTATTCTAGCTTTGGAAAAGAAATTAGGATTGATTGAGGCAGATTCAATTGATCAAATTACTCTAGATTTCATAAAAGTATATACATTTATAGATCCTAGCAAAAAACATACACCATGTCCTAAATAAGATAGGAGACCACAACCAAAAAAACAATCAATTAAGAATAGATAACTAGTCTCTAGAGTACAACCTAAGTATGCACTACAGAGAACAATATCAAGGCACCATACAGTTTGATTCAAAGCAAGATAGCCCATCTATCATATTATCAATAGTACTAGATAAGAGGTTAATCACATTACCTTCTACTCATTAAATGTATCCACATCTCTTACATAGATGGCCACATCATCCTTTTTATAACTATAATCATATCCATGGACATAGAGATAATGATTGTTATGGACTAAGATATTGTATTAATAAATGTGTTGATAATGGCATCATATCATTCACACAAGGGGCATTGAGATTTCCTCCATCATGGAGCCTTAGACATCATTCCTCCATAACTGAGTCATCCCAAGACATTCCTCCATAGGAATCATTAGTCACTCATCATGAGATAAATATGGGTTCTAGGACAAAGACCCATAAGAGATCTCCTATTCCACCTATTCATAAGTTTGGAAACCTATACAATGAGAAAAAACTACATATAACACTATAGTCCAAGGAGTACATTATGTAGTTCCATATACATATCTAGCAGAGTCATAGGCATTGTAACATGGTACTATTCACAAGAAATATTCACTTTGGCTAGATTTTCTAGATCCTCTCACATAGAAATCTGATGTGATTAAGATTAAATTAACCCACATCATAGAGTATTGATCAAAGTAAATATTCACTATGACTAGATTTTATAGGTCCTATCTCATGTAGTAATCCACTATGGTTGAGATAAAATGAGCCCTCATCACAGGTTTTAGCTCTATCTTGATCTATGGCTTAGTCATACACATTAGAACAGAGGCCATAGGGTATATGATTATAGATAGATGAGCCTTCTTCATAACACATAGTTCCTATTACACACCTAATAAAGTTACATTTTATAGAATATCCACATCTAGCTACAACTAGTACATAGTAAATAGTATCAAATATAGAGCATATTCCTACATAGCATGAGTAGTATGGGAAACTATTCAATTGTCCATTAGAGTTTAGATAATGATACAACACAGAGTGGTACAATGCACATTCATACTAGCATCAATTCATAGCTTCACTTAATAAGGAAATAATGGAGCCAAAGGTCTAGCTAGCCTTTGTATTCTAGAGCCACTCTAAAAAAAGTAATACACACAACATATTATCTTGCATCCCCACATACTAACAACTAACATCCCTCATTCCTAATAACTATCCATATCTAAAACTAGCTTATCAAAATCTAGATCTTACCAAATCCTATTTTACCAACATTAAACCGAATCAACTTATCCAAATAATTTACCAATCTCAAACTAGATCAACTTATCTAAATAATTAACCAATCTCAAACCAACTCAATTTATCCCAACAATTTCCCAATTGTAAAACCAACAATTCTTTTGCTGACATATAGTTACAAAATAAATAAAGTTCTTCACTTACATACAATTTGAAATAAAAATTTAGCATCACACTTATCAACAAAACAATCAAATCACATATCCCAAGTACCATTTTACCATACATATACAACCTTAAAAATCAATACTAAATCAAGTATTTCTAGTCAACAAACTATAATACTAATCTATTCCAAAATCCATAACACAACATTATTGAATCAAAATCAACTTAGTATCCATATACATATAATAAAGTTTTCAAAAAATATACATCATATCAAGATATAATCAATCATGAATGAGCATCATACCCTTACTCTCAGTCTCAATCTCTCCTCTAGTACTAGTCCCATAATCTAGCCTTGCACTCGATGACCCCATACCTCTTTAAATTCTTGAATGCCTCTTACATCAACTCTCTCACTCTAATAACTTCCCATGCTCCTTGTGTAAGTATGAATACCACCTCTAATCCATGTACTCATCCATAATCTATGTACTCACCGATCCATTATTAGGTGGAGGCATCTTATACCTATCTATCTCAGCCCTCAATTCATCTCTCTCTCCCTTTGCTCTAACATATGCAATTATTTATATAGTAGCTCTATCAAATAAATGAGCATAAAAACTGGCTATAACTATTGATCTCTCTATGAAAATATCCTCCACCACATCATCAAGAACATGTTGTATGAGCTCTTAGAGTGTCAAATCAATGATGGTCTCCTAGAACCCATCATCTCCACCTCCTCCCCTAGTAGGTGCTTCATCTTGATCTCCTCCCACACTACCTGCACATAAAATTACAAAACTACATTAGATATACATTATAAAAACAAGTTAAAACAAGTAAAAATGTGTACATAATTCAAATATAATCAGTATTTACCCCCATCATCTAGATCAGAGTGGGATCCTCATACTTAGGGGCATCCCCTCCATCAATAGGATATAATAGAGCCCATCGATGCCTCATCCACCATGTGGTATATGCCTTTGTGTATCCAACATCATCTACATTAAGGATATCTATAGCCATGTCACATGTATATAAAGGTAATGGTGCTAATTTATCCTCAATAAGCCTCCCACAATCTCCTACCCTTGATGGTGCATGTGCACTCCTCACCCACACCCATGTTGTAGGGGGGACACCCTATGGTACCCCAAACTATCTAGTCATGTGCTCATACTAAAAATGCCCATACACTCGAACCTAGTGGTCATATAAACAACAACTAATCCTCATATACCATAACTACACTCCATCCTTAAATCATGTAAGGAATCCTCTATAGGTCCTCTATGTGATATCCCAAGCCAACAATCTATCTAAAACTTGTCTATAGTGATCTATCCTAGGAGACCAAATAGCCAACATACTCATCCACCACTCTCCAAATGGTTGTGGAGGTCCCCACCTCTCCCTCAGTAATCCTATCAACTACATAACTGTTATATGCTCATAAGCCCAATAATACAATAAAGTAGCTACACTCACATAGCCATTAAATGCCTCCTAATTAAACTTGTAAAGATCCCTATATAAGTGGGAAAGCAATAACATGAACATCCATGTCATCCTATAAAGTCACATGCTATCCACTAACTGACAAATGTAAAATATGGTACATATCCTTTAGAGTAATCATAATCTCTCTAGTAAGAATCTAGAAAGTACGTGTCTGCATTCTACCTCTCACATAAGGTAGTAATCATATACCTATCCCAATGCATAGTGCCTAGGTCACACACATGACCCAACTCTGTTCTATCCATCACAACTCTCTCATTAGCTAATAAAGGTAACAACCATAGTTTATCCATAACTTGACCTCTATAGAACTCGCTCATCCATACCTTGCCATACAAAACACCATAAAATAGCATATATATTAGTCAACCATGCCAAGGAAAATAGCTAAGATACGTAACAATAGGAAATAACTTAGAAACTCAAGAAACTAGCCCTAATAATAACATCACTATAAAAGGACACTAACACTAGACAACATCATCAAAACTTGGACAACAACACTGCATACTAGATAGTAACACTGACTCCTAGAAAAGAGTGCTAAAACTAGTGTAAAATTCCTTAAAACACTTTAAAAAACTCAAAATAATAAAAATTAGGCTTCTAAATAGGCAAAAATCACATGTACTAGGGTAACCTCCCCACTAGCCTCCACATAGGCTACTAGTTGCTCAAATCTAGTCACAAAAGGTGCTCATCTCCTTGGCATATCTCTTACTCCAGAGCTCTAAATCCTAACCTAGTCAATGCATAAAGTGAATCAAGAATCAATCAAATTCACTTATATCAAACAACTTTCTCATTCAAAGTGAAATACCATTTTACCCATAACTAGAACCCTATAGATCCATTTTACAAAGCATTTTATTCTACAAAATCATGATAATGATGCCTTCGACATCACGTAAGCCTTATTATCTTACTACATAATCCACCTACTATGGCACACACATATCCATACTTATTTTATATCAAGACATAAAACTTGGTCCTAACTAATAAAAGAATCATTCAATTATCAAACAACTCAGCCTAATCAATCAAGTAAACTTTCAATCTCCTCACAACAAGCCAACCTTATTTCTACTTACACCAGTAGTCATCACGTTTGTCTCAACTTCCTATATCACAGATCCCATCCTTCTCCCCAAAAGGGGGGCATCATTTCTACTATTCCTACACTTATCTAACATGCCTATCTAATCTCATAGATGGATACATCATGATTCATACATCTCCAATTTTAGATTATCAGATTCAACTCAAATCAATCAAGATAAACAATGATTCAGACTATATAGTTCACTCAACATTACTCAAGACATTAAGAAGGACATACCTTTAGTTTATAGATATGTAAGTTAGACAAATATAATGGTTCAAATTAGATGGATTCATAGTGACTTCAATAAATATTTAGACCAAATACTAGAGTTAGGGCCATGTACATACTACACATCTCATACATACAACTTCATACAACATGATACAATTATAGGACTAGATAGCAGATTATAGGCACAATATAGAGCACAATGTTTTGATATCTAATTTTGCACATGGGACATGACATGATAGCTCATATCACATGTGGTTTTATAGATTACAATATTATTTAGATACATCACTAACATATCAAATTTGGGGGCATGACACAGATGTTCATTTTATTCATCATCTAGGATTATACATATTAAATGGAAAAACATGAAATTTTCTTCTTACAAATTGACCAAAGTTTTAGATTACAGCCAATTGTACCTAGGTTATCACCAAGTTAGACCATATGATCATCTATAGTGGTTGGTCCATAGCATTACCCAAACCTAAACTACATGGGTTTGTGTGGTATAGAAGATAGACATTAGTTTTGGGCCTTTAAACATTTCTTAGTTCTAGTTTAGATATTTAGAGTGGGGCATGAAAAATTTTTATCTTCACAACACACAAATTCTATACACACATTCTAGATTATATGAGTTTATGTAGGATAGAGGGCATACATTAGGTTTAGGCCTTCAAGCATTTCTCCTACCAATTAGATTCAACTTAGGGGGAAAGCATTGTCCTCCTCCATATTATATGGATTCCACATAAAAATTCAGTATAGGGACAACTATTTCAGAGATTCCTTCTTTCTCTAGGCACTATTCTGCTCTTCATCCACTTCCCTAGCCAAGAAGTGAGTTGGACTCTTTTTCATCACACTTATCTCCATGTAGGTAGGTTTAGGTATGTATTTTCCTTTATTTCTTTTACTCTAGTACTTCATTTTATTACATCATTAGATTAAAAGGGGGAAAATTTATACACCCTAAATTGGTTAAGCAACCACACATATCATGTCTTTTCATAGTCCTTTCACAAGAGAATTTGATTGGAGAATATAATATTTGTTCATAGTTAGCCATGTCTTTTTTTAATTAATTTTGGTCTTATTTCATTCTTATGTCACCTTTTTTCCTATTCTCCATCATCTTGAGCCTTTCAAATAGTCATTCTGCCTTAGCTAGGTCAATTTTTCTATCCTCTTTCCATCCCCCTAGGTCCCAAGACTATAAGACATGAGCACTGGGGTTGGACTACAACATTGGTACCACTAGTGTCCATTTGTAATGCTCTTGTCTAGGGTCATTTTCAACTCCAATGGTTAAATTATTTAACTAGTTGAGTCCCAATCCATTTCTTAGCTTCATCCCTAAGTTTTCCAATGTTGTCCAAATGTAAATAAAGATCTAAAATTTAAAATAATGAGTCTCCTATATAAAATACTTCACAAGGAATTTTATATCTAACACTTACTACTTTGGCACATTACATAATAAAAATCAGTCAATAATATAGCTTAGCATTCTGTATCACACATAGACTTTCACGTTGATCAAGGAAGGGCCTAGGAAAAATTCATTCTTACATCTACCATGCATGTTGATTATGCACATTCCCTAAGGGAGAAATACATTTGATCTAAAACCCTAGCTTGAGGGTTAATAAAGGTAGTGATTAGGAAATATAGGGGTTCTAGATCATGTGATCATTCTTTCCCTAACCTACTTTTCCCCCTTTTTATTTTGATTCTTATTTTATTTACATGTGTGTAGATAGATACAAGGTTTGGAGATTGAAATTGACCTATAGTGAGCTCTATTGACTTCCAACCTTCAAAAGTTTGTACATAGGCTCATACTGAGGTAGTGGACAAAACCTAGAAAGATCAAATATCTTGGACAATAGTAGTATAGGTGTACTACAACACCAATTCCACTCCTATCCACTTTTGGTTCTCCTATCTAATCATAAAATGAATACTAGATCTAGATTCATGACAGTGTCCTAGTCCTACAACTCAATTTCTAGCCCTTGAATAATTTGTTTCAATCAATTTTTAGAAAATTTCATTTCTCTTCCTCATGTAAATTATTATATAATTTTTTTTTCATATTAAATTAGATTTTTCCCCTTACTCTAGACCCTTTATTGTTTAGGAACTAAACACTAGTTTCCCAAAAATAATAAAACAATAGTTAATGAGTAAAAATGGGTGAGTTTGATGGTCATCAGACTAAATATGAATAAGAAAATTTGGATCTATGTTGACATCCAATTTTTTAATGTTTTTGTGTCAATTATCTAGATAAAACCCCATTTACTAAGGAAATTATGTAAAGAGTAGTTGGATGTAAAATCTACACATTCAATGATGGATTCTATAGTTACCATTACATAAAAAGTGAAGAAGAGGATAAGTCCAAATATAATTTCATAACTAAATGGAAATTTTCACCTATAATGTAATTAAATCTAGGGTCTAAAATCCCTTAGTGGTATTTTATCTCATTGTGGTATCAATATTTAAGGAATTCATCTATAAGTTTTTATTATTTTATCTTGATGATTGGAATGTGTACGGGATAGTAAAGGATAACTCAAATAATTTGAGGTTAATGTTTGAGATGTGTTAGAAACATCAAATATTTCTTATCCTAGGAAACTGTGTCTTGATTTTGAGGCATGCCATATGTAAAGACTATGCACATTGATCCTAAAAATATTGTAATCATTTTTCAACTCAAATTGATAAACACTCAAAGGAATGTGTGTTTGTTAATGGGTGACACAATATATTAATGAAATTTAATATAGAATTATGTAAAGATTATTGGGAAATTTAAAGAGCTCTTGTGAAAGGATGAACCATTTGTATAGATAGAGAAACAACTCGAGGCATTTGAAATACTAAAGGAAAAGTTTGAAAGAATGCTAATTTTATAGTTTCCTAAATGGAATATACCATTCCATGTCCATGTAAATTCATTTGAATCATACATTAACACTATCCTTTAAATTCTAGGAGATTCTAAGGTTGACTACCCCATCTAGTTTACTAATAAGAAGCTTTCGCTAGCTAAGAAAAATTATACCAAAACTAAGTGAGAGATGTTATCCATGGTCTACTTACTCCATAAGTTATGTTAGTACTTGTTCACCTCTCTACTAATGCCATTTGAAAAACATAAGGCATTAAATTATTTATTTAATAAGTTTATTTTAATTTATATAATTTTGAAATGGCTCGTATTGTTTCAAGAATTACAAATTTATATTGTTGTCAAGCCTGGAAAACAAAATTGTGGTCTATAACACTAGTCATGGATAAATATGGGTGATGACATACATAATATAGAAGATATAATTACAGATGCACAACATTACAAGATCCAATGGGTACTTAATGAATTGGTTTTCATTGTATCTATTCTCACTTTTGAGGTCACTCTAAGTGATTCTAAGACCAATGACAAGAAAAAATTGGTGGTCCATGCATCACCATATCATCTCATTGGTAGTGTATTATTAAAAATTTGACATGATAAGTTTTTTAAATAATTATTCATGGAATATTAATGAGAATATTTATTGTGTGAGGGTCATGAAGGGATCACAGGTGGTCAATATGATAATGAAGCCACAATATGTAAAATTTTATTCTTTGGGATTTGGTTGCTAAATATATATAATGAAGCTAAAGAGTTAAGGCATAAATGTGACATATATTAGTGAATTGAGAAAATAGAAATAAAATCTGAAATGTATCTAGTTATAATAATTGGACAACAACCATTCAAAAAGTTTGATATTAACTTTTCCAAACCTATTTCTCTTGTTACACACATAATATGTGAAAAAAAAAATTACAACAAATTATTTTACTAGGTGGGAAGATGTAATCCCAACAAAGCACTGCACTAAAATTATGATTTCATGTATTTTATGGGAAATCATCATAAGCATATATGGATGTCTATTAAGTCTCACAAGTAATTCAAGTAGTCACTTTTTGGCCAAAATAGTGTGTATTTTGTTGACTAAATTCATGGTGGGGAACTAAAAAAAACTCCCTATCACCGAAAATATAATGTGATTATGGAAAACTTAAAACAAAAAAAATTGGAAAAAATTTGACCGATATCTACGATCTAGGGCACAAATATTTGGATGATGAAGTCTCAACACTACTTTGGGCATATATAAAAAATTACAAGCAACTCAAAAAATACAATCCTTTTCAGTTTTTATTTGGTAAAGAATCCATTTTTTTAGTGAAATTTATGGTTCCTTTGCTATAAATTCCACATGCTAGGACATTAGATGAAAAATAATCATTAGACATGAAATTTGAGAAAATGAAGTTGAGTGAAAAGTTTGTCTTAACCAAATTGAGTCAAGAATAGAAAATTGTGATAGAAAGTGTGGCATAATAAGAACATCAATATTAAAATATTTTCTAGGGATGCACATGATATTATCTATGAATAAAATTATGCAAGTCACCCTATAAATATATACATTTAATAAAGGGCCATTATAACATTTATAATGTACTAGAAACATGTGCATGCAAATTATGCAACTTACATGGAGAAATGCTAACAAGGATTAGTGTGAGTAGACCTAATAATTTTAAATTTTAATCCTTAATTTAATACCCCAAATAAGTCTTATTATAGTTTTAAACATAAAAATATTTAACGACTTCTAGTTTATTTCATTAATTTTATTTATTTATGTAAATAAGCGTAAGTTTCCCATAAATCTAGTCAGGAGAATTTAGAGAAGAATCCCCTGGGATTATTATGACATAAATCTATGTATTTTTTTTTAAGGGATTTATCATTCTCCATATGAAATGAATAATAAATAAAAACCCATAAATATATATTGGCGAGTCAAAAAAGGAACCATTCACAAGTTTTATTAAAAAAGTCTAAGTATCTCTAGGAGTGAGTTGGGGTGTCAGTTGTAGAATGATTGTATTTAGTTTATTTTATTACTTAAAAGAGGAAATGTTTTCATACTATGGTGTGAATATGTTTTGTGTATATAATACTATAATAGATGAATCTTACATAATGGTACACACACACACACACACACACACACGTGTGTGTGTGTGTGTGTGTGTGTGTGTGTATACATACATGTATGTATGTATGTATGTATGTATGTATATATGTGTGTGTGTGTGTGTGTATTAATACATATACATACACACACACACACACACACACACACATATACATACATACATACATATATATATATATATACATACATACATACATATATATATACATACATACATATATATTTATATGTATATATGTTTATATATACATACATATCATATATACATACATATATATATACACACATATATACATACATATATATATATATATACATATATACATATATACATATATATATATACATACATACATACATACATACATACATACATATATATATATATATATATATATATATATATACATATACATACATACATACATATATATATATACATATAGACACACACACACACACACACACATATAAATATATTTATACATACATATAAATACATACATGCATACACACACACACACACACACACACACACATACACACATTAAGAGAAAAATAGTATGTTTTGAAATGAAGAAGTTGCATGTAATCATGCAACATGAGCATATGAAAAATAATAATAAGCATATGTTGGAAATAAAAATGTGGAACACATAGATATTTTAAATCCTATATGAGTGTGGATAAGTTTATACAAGTCAAAAGAATATTTATTTCATAAGAGGATAATTTGTATAATTAGGGTACGGTAGGATGGAAAGAATGATTAGTAATATCTAAAGAAGCTAGTGGTTGTACACACATAAAAATACTAATTTTATAGATATAATAGCTATTTGGGGTGTGATGTTGAAATTGAGTGGAGAGATGTGGTTCCTATTAATGTAAGAATAAAGAGAAGATATATGTTTTACCTTAAGGAAGCAAAACATTAATTACATGACCAATTTGAAATACATATGTATATACTATTAGGTATGAAGTGGTAGATGATAGGGATAAGATGTAAAGGTGATTCCATTATGTAAATTAATGTATATGGGTAGGCATAAACTGAACCTTGATGCTATAAATTTTCATTTATGCATTTTAACTTTGAAGATCCAAAGTAAGAGATAAAAAAGTAGAGTAGAAAATGATTAGGGCACACAAAAATTGCATAAATTTTTAGGTTTTTTTAGGTATGTAAATTAGGATATTGAGAGAAAAATTGAATGTGGATAATGATTAATAAATTTAGGTAAAAGGGGTTGAATTTGATAAGGTAAGAGATGAAAACCATGTGTAGTGTTTTTAGTTTCCATAAGATCACATTTAAGACTTAATTTGAAGAAGAAGTACTATACAGAGGAACTAACCAAATAGAGCTTGAAATACAAATCATGGTGATGTAAATGCTACCAAATACAAGTTAGTGGACATGGTGATGGATAAGTGGAAATATCCAAATGGATCTGATTGAAAAATGGATAATATAACCATAATATAAGAAGTGAGGAACCATCAGAGAGTAAGAAATTGAGTCATGAATACAACATACCCATGGAGATACTAAGAATTTCATTTCCTAAAACTTGTATGTGTATGGAGGATTTTTACTTTAGTTTTTAGAGTGTAGAATTTGGGACTTCAACCATCATCATGAAAATAATGAGCAAGATTAGAGAATAGCTTAACTAATTGATGAAACAAAGGTAGACATAGATGGATTAATGGTATTTAATTCTAAGTTCAAGCTCATCATATATTTTAATAGGGTGATTTAGATATTTAAAATACCATAATTTGGAAGCCATGAAATATTGGTTGATTTCCTTCTATCACTATTCATCGGAACCACTTTTACTTTTTTGAGCACAAAATAAAAATTTCACCTAAGCATGTAAAAAAAGTGAAAAGACTTTCTAGAATATAAGATGATATAAAATGGGTATTGTAAGATAAAATGAATGTTAAATAAACTTCAAATTTATTAAAATCTAAAAATAAAAAGTTCACATTTCTCATATAAAATTTATAGGACCACACCACATGCATAATAAGGCACCTAATAAGCATTAAGTTATGTTCCATAGGGAATTAGGACTATACAAATAGTAAATACCTACATGTCATGTTATAAATGGGTGTATACAAGTCCTAATTAAATATTTAAAATTTTAATTAGTGATAATTTTATATAAAACACACACCTGGCCTATAATGATGGAGTAACAATCTACTAGGGTAGAATTCTTGTTCTACTTGTACTTGAAGAACTCAATTTCCTAGATTGATGAAAATAAATAATATGGTATAACCTAGATAATAATGTATCATTGGTGAAAAAATATAAAAACCACACGTCTTGGTTCCATGAACAAAATTTATAAAATCAAGATAGAGAGATGGTTTAACAAAATGGTTGTTATATTTGGAGATGAATGGATAATCCCCAAGGGGATACAAGAATCTTATGGCATATATGGTGAATATGTGGTAATGAAGCATCATTATCTCATGAATATAAGGTTTTATAGTTGAAATATGTCTAGTTTATTATTATTACCCTTTATATTCTCAACATATTATGTAGATCATGCATTGGATAGGGTTACTAATGCAAATATGCAAAGGATTAATGCTGAGAAAGTGGACAAAAACAAAATTATGTTTAAGTATATGTGATGATTGTATGCAAAAAAATGTGTTAGTAGATTATTATAGTGACTCAAATGATGAGTTTAAAATAATAAACTACTTATATATAAATATGGTAATGATTTATATTGTTAGATAACTTATGTGTTGAAATCATTTAGTCAAACAAGGATAGAAGAGTTATGTAAATAAATTCCAAGACCACATAAGTAAATATATACAAGTAATTAGGAGAAGAGTGTAGAATATAAAGAAGCTTCTAAAGATTTCCTTGTCATAAATATTAGGATGAAATCATGGATCAAAAAAAAATTATAATAAAGGCACACAAAGTAATAAAAAGTGTAAGAATTGGTAAAGAACAAGGTATACATGTCATGACTAAGGGTGAGAAAAAAATGAATCATGATTACTTCAAGTGCATAAATTAAATTAATAGAAGATGATATCTTGTGCTAGATGAGGATGAGGGGGAAAAAATGTTCAAGCATTGAAAATGGATTGACCACCAAATCCTACCTTGAATTGACCCCCTATGTAGTCAAATAATTTAAGAAAATATCCATCATAAAATAATCAGGTTATCCCACATAAAACTTCAAGGATAAAGGATGTCCCCACATTTTTAACTATATAATAAATAGATAGGGAATAGGCACTTAAAAATTAAACAATGTACAAGTTCCCTCATAAAAATAAACTTTGAATATGTGCATAGAGTAGAGAAAAGAAAAAGGGCCTCAAAAACCACTTGGAAAACACATAGGATAATGGCCCCAAGAAAAAATTCAAAATGATATAGAGGTTGAAGATGATGTACCCATCAAGGAGACTAATAATGTTTATATGGGTACACTAAACAAGGAATTCAGTGGAAAATTTATGAAAGTTGGTGTTGAAAAAGGATAATTTAATGAAACTAAAGTGAGTGACACACCTGAGAAATAAAATTATAATAAGACCATAAACATCCATTCATCTTCAAAATAAAAATCAATGAAACCTAGGAGAAAGGGAAAGAATAAGGGAATAATAAATAATATGATGTAAAAATAAGAGAAATGGTACATAAAAATGTGTTGGATGAGGAATTTTCATGTGGAATGTGTATACACACTATATTTTTAAACTCTATCATTTTCTATTGCTTTCTCTCTTGTAGTAACCTATCAAGTTTCAATCTCTCTAAATTTATACTTTAAAAGGTACACCAAGATAGGGGTGGGCAGAAAATTAATGCTTCTAAAGGTTGTTGTCTAAGTATATCATGCCTATACCCACTATGAAATCTCACATACATAATATCCTAATCAACCTCATTCTTAAATAACCCCTAACTAATTCAAGAGCTATATTTTCTTAATATATCAACCCAGGTTGATGTATTATTTATACTTCCCCCCAAAAGTCAAAATAGTTTAGCCTAGGTCAACATAGTTATAAGATTCATAGAATACACTTTGAAATTGGGTTAGCCCATGCCAACCTATTTAAAGAGTAAATGGTCACTTTATAACTATGTCGAGGTGGGCTGATATTATTAGCTAGAATTTTATAAAGGTTTAGGGTTAACTCACCTCTATAAATAAAAGGATCATTTAAATACAATAGAGAGGGACATTCATTCTCTCAATATTATTACTCATAATTGTGATCTTAGTATAATTTAGGAGAATTAATTGATTAGATATTATATCTAAGGGAAAATAACTTGTCTTGTGGAGTCTTGGATGTAAATAGAAGATGTCTTGTAGCCTAGAAATTATTTTAACCACTGTGATCCTTATAACCACAAAAACCTCTTACAAAACACCATTGGCCAAGGGAGAGATTTAATATTGATAGGTTATATTCAATAGAATTATTTATAACCTTAGATCTTTCATTTATTATATAAATATTATATAATTAATAGTTTTGAATGTATAAATCCTTGTATGGATATCCTCTACACTTAAACTTAGTGTGGCTATATGGTTATTTAAATTTTCCATCTGACCCTAGGTAACTTATGCCTAGATTTTCCTACCATGGTTCTTTTCCCCTTTTAATTGTGTTTTAACCATCTCCATTATTTGTGTTTTAATCCTTGCTAAAATTATATTATATTTATTTCATTTATTATCAAGAGACCTAACTAGTGTTATTTCATTTGATTGATTGTGTAGATGCTTTGGAACCCTCTCCATTGATGTTGTGTAATAAGTGATCCTCTAGATAGTTTTAATGGATCCAATTGGTCATGCCTAGAAATAATTAAGTATCAAATGTATTTTTAGTTGATTTACCTTCTCTAAGTCTAGATCTATTAAGTAGGATAGGTTGCATATTTCTCTTAATTTATTACATACATTATAGTGAACCCAATGTGAATTAACCATTTATTTTTCCTCTTTCATAAAACTATATCATCATAAGTTGATACAATTTTGTTTTTTGATATGTTTTTTATATACTACATATACATGGGCTGATCTAGTCTAACTTATGTTTGTTTGCCTACATTGATATTAGTTGACATAGTTTTTCTATGTATTTCTCAATAAACTATATCGATGCAAATTAATATAGTTTAATTCTCTATATTTATCTATTAGGTAGTTATATTGGCTAGGCCTGATCTTGTTATATCATTCTGATTCATTTTTCTATATTTTCTAAAAACTACATCAATCTAGGTATATCTAGTGTAATAAATTTTGGTGTGCTTTCTTGGTAACCACATCAACCTATGTTGATCCATTCTAATTAATTTTTTGCTTTCTAAGAAATTACATTGATTTAGGTTGATGAAATTTTGATTTAAAATATTTATAGTATACCTTGACATAATATATGTATGCAAGTGCAAGTGAAGATAATCTAAAAATCAATCCTAACTCAGAGAAGATAAATTAATTAACTATACCACTAAAAATGCTTAGATAATTAGGGTCATGACCAATATGGATATAATAAACCTATCTAGGGAATCTCTTATCATGTAATATTTCTAAATAGGGTTCAAAAGCCTCTAGTCAAGTAACACTACACAATAACCTTATCTAGGTCTAATAAAGTAATAAAAAGTAAATATAATCTAGTGCTCACTAAAAATTGTGGAAAAAATGGGGGATAAACATAAACAATAAACATGAAAAGTAAAATTCTACTCAAGTCAATTTAGAGGTAATCCCAAGCAAGGAGAGATAATACATTCATTATCTATTATTCATAAAAATCTATCTACTAAAATAGAAGAGTAAAATATAGGAATACTTACCTTGAAGATAAACCCATCAAGCCTTAATCTCTCCCTTAGCTAATGGTGCTTCTCAAGAGGTTGTTGTGTATTATTGAAGAATATAAGGATGGATAATAGACTATAGTCTATCTAAGGACCTTTTAGTGTATCTAAAGCTTTCACAAGATAATTTTTCTCCTCTAAGAAGCATGAAGCCCTAAATAATGACTCCTTAAGTAGAATGGAAGAAATGCAAATAATTAAGTGCAAATCAATGATTATCTCTATTGAAAATGAGGTGAAAGGGGAGTATATATCTTGATCTTACCCTAAATCCATTTTAGAATTATATTTGATGTAGTTGGCTAAGTTAACCTTGTTAGTTAGAAAATAGAGCTGTTAGGTCCCAAACTAAGTCATCCTAGGCTAACTCAGTCCTATAAAGTGTGTTATTCCTAGAACTAGTTCTCCCCATTTGATTGCATTTGATAAATGGTAAAAATGGGTTTTCCTTAGGTAGGGACTATTTGAGGTGGTGAATTAATTATACAAGAATGTGAGTAAAGTTTAAAATCTTATGGAAATGTATAGGATGGGTTTGTATTGGTTTTAGGTGGTGGTATAGGGAATAACAATCTTGAAAAGAATTGAAGGTCTACCTACCCCTTTCCTAATGCACCCTTTAAGGTATGCACTCAAATAGGTTGAGACTTGATGGGTTACTACAAGATATAAAGCATCAATAATTGATAAAGTTTACAAATATTATGTGTATATATATGCCCCACTTGAAGCTCATCACATGTCATGTAGTTGTAACATGGGATGGCACTTTATTAAAATAAAGTAGCAACAAAAAACACTAATGTAAATAAATTTTATTATAAGCATAAAATAAATTGACAAATAAGGAAACTACTAAAGTAAAAAAGTAACACACACACACACACACACACACACACACACACACACACACACACACACACACACACACATGTTACTTTTTTACTTTAGTAGTTTCCTTATTTGTCATTTTAGTTTATGCTTATAAGCAACAAAAAACACTAATGTAAATAAATTTTATTATATGCATAAACTAAAATGACAAATAAGGAAACTACTAAAGTAAAAAAAGTAACACACACACACACACACACACACACACACACACACGTGTGTGTGTGTGTGCATGCTACTTTTTTTACTTTAGTAGTCTCCTTATTTGTCATTTTAGTTTATGCTTATAATAAAAATTTATTTACATTAGTGTTTTTTATTGCTTATAATCATAAACTAAAATGATAAATAAGGAAACTACTAAAGTGAAAAAGTAAACTATATATATATATATATATATATATATATATATATATATATATATAAATTTTATTATAAGCAAAAAAGTAACATATATATATATAAAGTAAAAAAGTAAAATATATATATATATATATATATATATATATATATATATATAAATTTTATTATAAGCATAAACTAAAATGACAAATAAGGAAACTACTAAATCAAACCAAGGATGTGTAAAATTAATATGATAAGTCTAACATCAGAGTATAAAGGAGTAACAAACCAAATTTTAGACAAAGATGAAAAATAAATATAGATTAAGACAAAATTAATGAGTAAGAAGTAATAATCCAAACTCAATCATGAATGGAAAAACTATATGAATTAAAAACAACTTTAATGAGTGACAAGTAACAATTTCAATTGACTCAATAATTGAAAAAGTATAAAAATGGAAAAATATGATTTGGTTGTCCTAAAAAAGTGATAAGTGATTTTTAAATTTTTGAATGAAGCTAAAGAAATTATATAAATGTAAAGCAATGGTGTAAATAAAATAATTAATATTCACTCAAACATACTATTTTGTTTTATAAATAAATTAAAAAAAACAAAACAAAGAAATGTTAGCATGTTTTAAAATTTGAAGAACAAAGAATATATAAGTGGGGAAAATAGATTTATAATGAAGCTTATCTATCAAGGGGATAATTAAATTGGGGTGGGGTAAATGTAGTAAAAATCAAGGTAGATAAACTCTTTATAAAATTCAAGCATTGAAATTAAGTTTATCAAAACAAGAGAACTTTTGGCATTAAGGACTCTGAAGAACATTTTCTAACCAAAAAAATCTTGTGTTATCTAATGAAATATGAATATAATCCTATGAATGCTATGTTAATTAAAATTAAAATAGACCTACCTTCCCACAATGTGTTACCCATTCCTCAAGACCCCTTATAGATCTATCTATTTACTACAAGGATTGGGTACTTGTGTGAGAAATTAGGTAGAAATTATAGATGATTTTGAATTATACTATCTAATATAATGGCCTACCATACCCCAATGGACCTTGACTCAATTATGAGGCTAATTGTAGAGTTTGAGCTTCAATTATGAATATGAGACGTGTTATGAATCATGTCTTTTGTTATGTTTTTGACTTGTGAATTTTGACTTTTTCCTTTTGATCATTGATTTTTATTTAAAATGATTTATATTTTAAAATTTTATGCCTTTTTATATTCCTCCATACATATTTGGATAACCAAACATGGGTGATAAAAATGACTATCATTAGAAATATTTAAACTTGGTAGATAAGAAAAAGTAATTATAGAGAGTGGTGTCTAAGAGTCTTGTTTATTCATGCTAAATAAAAGTGTTATCTTGACCTCAACCTTATTTTGTCCAAAGTGGAATGAAATTAATAGAGACAGTAAAATGACCATGAAATGATTTGAATTACTTCGAATCATAAAAAAATTGACAATGTGAAAGGGATACAATGATAGGTAAGTATTATTTTTTATCATAAGGTTATATGTACAAGTAAGGAAAAATGATAACATAATTTTTTGTGAAAATCTATCCATAAAATGAAAAAATATCAAGGTAGAGAACACATAATCACAAATTTTTAACAATTTCTTTATATTCTAAAAAAAACACTCAATTTGTAAAAAGTTTGAAAGAATATATAGATTTTATGAGGAAAGCTTGGTGCTATCCATGGTATTACACTAAAAATCATAAAAAATAAACTAAAGTACGTGTAAAATATAAAAATATTGTTCATGAGGAATTGCTTGTCCTATCAATGCTATTATATTATAACTCACAAAATAAATAAGATAATGGATACAATTTTTTTAAAATAAAAGAGTTATGATCAATGAGAAAAAATTTAAAAATGGATGTATGAGAGAAAATATATTAATGAAGAGGACTGGGTCTTATACATGGTATTATAATGCAACTCATGAATTAAATTAAAGGGATAAATAGAAACCAAAATATGAAAGAAGACGACTAAGGTTTGTGTATGGAATAGACTAGTAAAAATAAGAGATCATTAGAGAAGTCCTATAAGAAGTGTTAGTATTTATAGTGTATAGAATTATAAAAATAAAAGAGGTATTTAATTAAAATATTTATGTAAAAATTATGCATTGGTGGGTTATTTGAAAAAATGTACTTCATTATTTTGTATACGATAAGTACTAGGACCAAGAATGTCTTTTACCAAGTAAGGTCCCCACCATTTTTGGGCATATTTTCCTTCTTTGTCATTGTATAATCTAATTTGAGGACTAAGCCATTAGTATTAAATTTTTGCACTTTGAATTTTTTATTATGTTGTTTAGAAATGTGAGCCTTGTATTGGTGGTTATGTTGTAAAGTGGCCATATAGTGTTCAACAAGAAAATCTAAAGCATGAAGATGAGATTCACATAATTCTTCATCAAGAATTATACTATAAATAAATATACGTAGGGATGGGAGTTAAAATTTTAATGGTAAGAATAATTCAAAACCATATATAGGTAAGAATAATGTTGCCCCAATGGTATTACATATGATATTATGATAATCCCAAAGTGTGGGATGTAGATGAAGGTGTCAATCAATATGATTTTCTCAAATATTTTTTTGAAGATTTGAATTAATTTTTTTTTATTAATCTCTACTTGATCATCACACTGAGGATGGTAAGGTGTGGATTTTTTTTGGAAAATTTTAAATTTAACACAATTATTTCATGTCTTTGTTTTTGAAATTTCAACCATTGCTAGAGATTATGGTATGGGGAACTCCAAAATGGTAAATTATTTGGTTAAGAATAGATTTTGAAATGGTGGTTCCCATGACATTAAAAAGTGGAATGGCTTCTACCCATTTAGTAAAATATTTAATTTCAATAATAATAAATACATGTCCATCTTGTTTGGAGCTCAACTGATGATGAGTGGATTAAATAGTCATGGAATTGACAAAGGTTATAAGTTTTATCAAAATTAATAGCATATTTTTCTATATTAGGCCAAAATTAACCCATACACAAGTATTTATGGGTTGTAATATGTCCACTATAGTGACCACTAAAAATTCTCCCATTTTCTTGTTCAAGGAGAGTAGGAACCTCTTCTTGCATTGCAAAACAAAAAAAAGGTTCCTTCTATATTATGGTATAAAAGGTTCTTGTATTGAAACACATAGTTGAAATATTTTTTACATATTTGAGTATATTCACAAGAATCCATCTCTAAAGGGTAAGTTTGATGCTCAAGAAACTGAATTATGTTTTTATACCATGGACTTTGTCTAATAGTGACAACCTCAATGTGACAGATTAGTGAATTATTTTATTTTATATAATAAAGTGATTTTATAATATGGATAAGAAATTGGGAATCATTAAGTACTTTATGAGGATGAAATAAATATGTTTATGACACAAGAGAATCAACTATGGAATTTTGATATCTCTGAATTAGTTTGAGTTAAAAGAATCAAATTCCTTGACAAGTGTAGTAGCCATTTAATGATATACAATTAAATTTTCATTTTTGCATTGATAATCACCATTAACTTGGTGATAGATAATTTATGAGTCACCCAAAGTGTGATAATCACCATTATAGGACATCTCTTGTAAAAGTTTTGACTAGAAGTTTAGTGGTAGCGAAGGTATTTGTTTGAATCCATTTTTTGTAGAGATTACCAAATGTATTAATAAAGAATGTAGGGTATTTAGACCCATCATATTTTGTAGTTAGAGAAATATCTCCAATATCAATATAAATAATGAAAGGAGTTAAAGGTTCATTTTGGATATTTTGAAGCATCTTGTTATTCATAAGGGGTTATGGAATGATATTTCCATTAACATATATAAGAGGAGGAGGGATAAAGTTTTATTCTTTTGAGGTAAAATAAGAGGAGTTTGATTATTCATGTGGAATGAATATTGTTGCATTTTCATCATTTAAGATGTATTTTTTATTTGCATATCATTTATTTGTAAGACTATTTGGCAAAGATTTGAGTAACATCAATTTGTGCATTTCGGTTATTAGGATTTGGAGAGGGAAGGTTATGATTGGTATTAGGAAGAATATTGGTTTTAATAAGAGGAGGAATATTCATATAGTTAGGAACAAGGATGTTTATTATTAAGGGATCTCTTATAGGATTATTCATTAGGTTTGTATTGATTTATCCTATAGTGTAATAAGTTAGATTGGATAGGGTAGTGTCTTTAGAAGTGTGAAATGGATATGATCCATCGATGTCATCATTCTAGGTAATTTGAACCATATTGCAAACCATAGATGAAGGGTAAGAGAAGGTGAACCAAGAGTGAGTATCCCCTTAGGTAAATACGGTAGGATGGAAAGAATAACCTATGTCTAATATATATGGATTAAGGTTATCCAAGAATATTTTAATAGGGGATTTCATGATTTTTAGAATATAAATCTAAGAAGAAGGAGAAAAAGTATGAAATTTGGAAAATATTGGCTAGGTATTATATAGGATCAGCTAAATTTTAGCTCAAAAAAAGAATTGAGTCAGTCATAGGATACATAACTGGCTAGATGGTACAAGGTTGAGCTAGTTAATTAAGTTTGTAAAATAAATAAATAAATAAACTGTAAGAGATTGAGTTGACCAGGTTGACTATGTTTTACAAGAAAGAAAACATAATATCTTGTAAGAGACTAATTTGAATAGGTCAATTATGTTCTATAGGTAGGAAAAAATTGGAATGTTATAAATATGAACAAATAAGTAGTAATTTATAGAGAAATAAGTTAAACACATAGGCAACTAGGTCAATTAGGTTGATCTAGTTTCAACACACAATACAAACTTTGTACCAACATTAGATAATACAAGTTTTTCAATACAAAATACAATTGGAAAACAATCAATAATATTTAAATGTAAATTCTAATCTATTAAGTGAACATTCATATATATTTTAAATTATGATTTAAAACATGATAGGGAATTTGGATTTGTAAAGGAACTAAGAAGAGGTAAGCTAAAGCTAGTTTTATGTATATTAAGATGAAAGAGATCTATATGGATGATGGTATGGGCTTGGTATTGGGGCCTACCCTCTCAATTCACAATCCTATAGTGATAAGGGTGTTGGGTGCTTTGAAAATATACTATCAACCATGTATTTATACTCATCTATAAAATTGAGTTGGCTTCCCCCTTGGTGATGAAATCCAAGGAGGTAAACCTAGGTAGAGTTATTTATATGATTATTTGATATTGTTTTGATTTGGTAGTGTGTGAGGTAAAAATATGAATAATCCAGTAAATTAACCTTACTAATTATATTATGTGCACTACTCTAAGAGATCAAGTAGATAAATTAAAAATGGAATAATTATTACTAATGTAGGTTAATTTACTTTGCATAAAAAATACATAGGACTAGGTTGATTGGGTCAACTTAGTATGTAAAATATAGAATAGAGTCGAGTTAGTCAACTTTATCTGTTAAAAAATAGTCCAAACAAATGCAATCGAGTAAGTTGATTGAGTTTTCTAGGTAAAAATAACTTACAAAAGTAATTCAAGGTAGTCAACTACGCTGATTATAAGGTTATAGTTTTATAGAACTGAAAAACTAGAAAAAATAGGACATAAATTTAAAATTTTAAAAAAGGTGGGAAAATAAATTTGAGAAAAGGAAATAACTATGTTACTTAGAATTAACCTGATAGTTAAGATGAAGTTGATAGGATTGATTTAGTAATGTAATGAATATGTTTAATTTTTGTTTTTAATTATGTTGTCCAGATGAGGGTTTGATCTTGCAAGATAAAATATTAAAATAGAGTCGAACTAGTTGACTAAGTTTGCATAACGATGAATAATTGAAATAAACAAAAGAACTATGTTGACATAATTGATCTATTATTATAAATATATATTTTTAGAAAATTTAAGAGACATGATGAAAATCTAAGTCAATAGGATCAATCTAGTGTGCTAATATGGACATTCTAATCACATAGAGCTGAATAATATCGACATGTTTACCTCAATTGGAAGACCTATAAGATGATGTTCTAACTATGTTGATTAGATCGATAAAGTAGAAGATAACCTACAAAGAGAAAATAATTGGGTTGATCAAATCAATTCAATTGTCTATAGAAAAAAATGACCTGTACACAGAGCTAAACCAAGCCAATTGGATCAATGGAGTATTGAGACCTGTGCATCGACTGTTATTCTAAGTCCACATAACCAATCTAGAAATCTGAAAATAAAAATAAAAAATGTGAACATGTTAGTTCATGTTGGGTTCACCATAATAAGTGAAAGTGAAGCTAATCTACAAATCAATCCTAACTTAGAGAAGATATATCAACTAGTTATATTGCTAGTGATACTTAGATAAGAGCATTTATGACCAATATGGATATGTTATCCTATAAAAGTGATATCTTATCATGTAATATGGCTAGGGATGGTTCCAAAGCCTTTAGTCGATAAACACTACACAATAATCCTAGCTAGGTCTAATAATGTAATAATAAAGTAAATCTAATCTAATGCTCACTAAAGGTTGTGGAAAAAATGGGGGATAAACATAATTAATAAACATGCAAATTAAAAATATACTTAATAAAATTTAGAGGTAATCCTAAGCAATGAGAGATAATATATTCATTATCCATTATTCATGCAAATCTATCTACTAAAATAGAAGAGTAAAAGTTAAGGATACTTACCTTAAAGATGAACCTATCGAGCCTTAATCTCTCCCTTGGTCAATGGTGATTTGCAAGAGGTTTCTGTGTATTTTTAAAGATTTAAGGATAGACAATGGACTATAGTCTATCCAGGGACATCTTATTTAATGTCAAGCTTTCACAAGATAAAGGTTTTCATCCAAGAAGCATTAAACCCTAAACAATGAATCCTCAATTAGAATGGCAAAAATACAGATAAAAAAGTGCAAATGAATGATTATCTCTATTGGAAATGAGGTTAAAAATGGGTTTATGTAGCCTAATTTGATCTTAAATGCATTCTATAATTTTATCCAACATAGTTAGCCCAATTAACTTAGTTAATTGGAAAATAAAGCCATTAGGTCCCAAACTAAGTTGGCCTAGGCCAAATTAGTCCTATAATGTGTGATATTCCTAAAACTAGGTCAACCCATTCGATTGCATTTGGTAAATGGTGAAAATGGGTTTTGTTTAGGTAGAGGCTATTTCAGGTAGTGAATTTATTAGAGAACCATATGAGTGAAGTTTCAAATCTTAGAGTAACATATAGGATGGTTTTGTATTGGTTTTAAGTGGTAGTATAGGGAACAATAATCTTATGAAGCACCAAAGGTATACCTACCCCTTTCCCAGTACACCCTTAAAGGATTTCACTTAGATAGGTTAAGACTCGATAGGTTCCTACAAAATATAAATCATCAGTAATTGATAAAGTTTAAAAATATTGTGTGTGTATAATATGATCCAATTTTTCACTTAGATCTGTATTATCTCTAGTAGTCCAACTACATCAACCAATATGATATAGATAAATCTTCTAGGTATTTTTATTCCAATTATATCAACTGAAACCAATATATTTATATTTATATTTATATTCAATTTCATTCATCAAATTAGTTCAGATCTACAATTCAAAATTTTAAATTTTATCAAAATTAATTCTTCACATAAAATCTATATTGATCTAGGCTTCTATAGTTATATAATTATTTTATTCCCTCTTAAAATTACATCGACCCAAGTCAATATTGTACTATTTATGTATTTCCTATTAATAAACTACATAATTTTAGTAAAATCTAGTTTAATTTGACTATTTTTAGTTCTCTTTACATAGACTACATCAACTTATGTCAATATAGTTTTGTACTATCTTAACAACTACATCAACCTACATCGATCTAGCTTTATATGCTTTCATTTTGTACATAAATAAGACATTAAATTTCCTTTTTAGTAATTAATCAAATGTTTAATTTCAAGTTGACATATTTTTTATTTCTGTTCAATAAAAGTATAAAATTTATTTTTGACATTGATTTTTGCTTTTATTTTCTCTTTGATTAGATTTCCCTATAAACTATATTCTACCAATTTTTAAACTACTTAGCTAATGTTGTAAAGGGATACATGGTGTTCTATTTATAGTTCTTATCTATTTTTTATATATATCATGGTATGAGGTTTTTTATCTAATACTCATAGCCACAGTAAAAAGTTAGAGATGGACTTTAGTTTCCACATACCTCGTGGTATTTAATAAACACTTAAGATTCCCCTTTTATTGAACCTTAGGAAGCCATCCATCTATCTAATTATGTAGTACACCAATTAGTGGTTAGTACCAAACAATTACTCTTATCTTTCCCTTGAAAATATGTTTAGTAGGATATGGGAATAGTAAATTCTCCATATTAAGTTCTCTATAATATCAGGATGACACTATCATATGGATAAGCATATTGGAGAGACTAAAAATTAGTCACATCCTTTTAACACATCTACCTAATCTTCATTTTAGATAAATATAAAAAGTATTTTTCTTTTCATTTTTTTGTTATTGTATCATGTATTACAAATGGTATTATCATCATCAATAAAATTATATGTTGTGTGATCCAACTACATTTAACAATGCCATTATAGTTGTATGTGTGTGATTAGACTTCATGAACAAAGATCAATATAGTCTATTATTCATTCCTCTATCTATGTAACTACATTGACCAAGATTGATATAGTAAATATAATGTGTGTTTGTATATATATATATATATATATATATATATATATATATATATATATATATATATATAATTACAAATAAAACTTCATGAACCAAGGTCAATATAGTTTGTTCTTTCATCCTTATACCTGTGTAACTATATTGAGACATTTATTATTTTTGTAAAGTTATTATAGATCTAACTATTAACTCTCCAAAACACACCCTTAAGAGAAGATTGTTTAGACCTCTCCAAGTTTAGGGTAACATGGGATTAGCCCAAGGCTTTGGGTGACCTATGGATGGGATAAATCTCTAGTTTATAGGGATATTTACCCTAGTGTATTAATTGGGATCAAATACTAAGACCTAATAAATTTTTGGGGTGAAAAGGGAGAGAGAAATTCATGAAAGGAAACCTATGCTACTGGAGGCAATGCACCAATATGATTTATCCACCCTATTTGACTTCTTAACAACACTAATTAACTAGCTAAGTGATTGAAACTCTCTCTCCAAAGGCTTGTAAGTAATAGTGTTTCACATAGAGGCTATTATAAGTGATAAAAACATGAGGGTCATGAAGGGAAGGTCTAATCCAAGACATTTAGTAGTCAAACTCTACTCCAAACTCAACCACTAACACCTTCACACACTATGTGACCTGTTTAGAACAACCTACTATAATCTAGGTGAAGAAAGGACCTATAAAGGGGGAAATATACCACTTATGTATATAAAAATATAATATTAAAAAATAGATACTAACATGAAGAATTTGAAACAATCTTTGTATTAGCTCAAAAGGTGACAAAGTTTAGGTATAGTTTCCTCATACCTAGTCGAGGGATGAATATAATGGCCTTGGAGCTTGAATTTATTTAAAAATTAAAAAGAGTGAGAAGATAGTATGGCATGGAAATATAATGAAGAGGTAATTAATATATATAATCTCTTAAATTATTAGGTATAACTAGCTTCCACACTTCTCCATGTGTTGCCTTGGTGATGAGTAGCCTTCAATGAGCCTTTTTGGCATTGAGATGGAGTGGTGGAGGATGATTAAAACTTGGTTGACCCCATGAATATAATTTTTATACCAAATTGGTTAATAAATCCCTTACTTGGTAGTTACAAAGGTGATAACATCATCTAGTTAGCCTCTACGGGTCATTAAGTAGCTCACTTCCGATTGTACATGTTGACTAGGCCAAAGAAACTAAACTAATCCTCCATAATAAACATGAGAAGTGTGTTTGATCACCATAATTAGGTAGGTACATGGTGTTATGGCCTTTTAAATACTCCTTAAACAACCATTTGTGAAAATATACATCTTCTTTTATTGACCAAGTAGGCCTACTAGGTAACTAGGCTTATTTACTTGACTATTCATTGATTAAATGATCATGATACTTGAATAAATCCCTAAAAATAGATGAACACGTATAATTTAGGTATAAAAAATGTTTCACACCATGACATGTCCTTTAAAATAGTGCAAACCTATAACTCTACTTGACTTAGGTGATTAGGCCACCTCTTATGAGTACATCTAAATTAGGCTTTTGGTGCTGACATACATGGGAATTTACAGGGAGGTTTGTGAGTAGTTTATGATATTATAGGGTGTAATATTCCTCACACTACCATATTTCATGGTTTATAACCTTTCATCAAGTTTTGTACCCTAAAACTACCATAAAACCTTACAAAACTAGAGTTTATGGGGGGGTCCATACAAGTATTCATATAAATCAAGGACATGGATGGGACCTCCTCAGAGTTTATTATGTGATTTAGGTGTCTCCTAGGTCATTTTAATTCACATGGGTGAAAATTCTCCAAGATTTCTTTAATTAGGTCTCTATTAGGGTTTATGTAGGGTTTTAGTGGCCTACCATCTTAATGATGGTTTATAAAGTAGATTATTTAAACCCAAAACCTTTTTCCATGGATGTTTAGACCATATAACCTATCAAAAATATTGAAGATATCCTAATCCCATGCAACTTGTATGGTGAGATGTGAGTGAAAGTTGGTAAGCCTTAATTCTTTAGTAAGCATTCTAGGTAGGTTGATAGTCTTAGTGGTTATTCATAGATTTGGGATCTTAAATATTAATATTTCCTCCATGTATGGATATTTAATATGGGTCACCAAATCACCATAAGATAAATGGTCTTGATTCATCTTGTCATGTGAGAGATGAGTATTGGAGTTAACAGCTTAAAGTGGTAGACTAAGGTAATGTACCTCAGGAGAGGTAATGAGATCAAGTTGACCATTTCATTTTATTAATATATCTAAAACATTCTTATCAAGGTAAAAAACATCATCAAACACCTTATTTCCTTAACTATGTTTTGAGACAGTTTGATATGCCACAATGTAGAGATGGGGTCTTGAGGCCTAAGGATGGCTTCAGGCATTACAGGCCTAAACTAACTTCTAGGGATCAAATACACCATGTAGGTTAATTACTAACTTTAGTGTCACTATATATCCATTTTAATATATATTTTAAACATTTTATCTTTTCCTCATCTACCCAAACCACTATCTCTATCCCTTTTCTCTTGTAGGTATACCTTACTACCATTATTGCCATGCCTAAGTGTTTATTTAATTATTGTAGAGACCTAGAGCAGGATCTCCTCTCCTCTCTTATATTGTGATGATAGAATTGGAATATTAATTTAGTATGATTTTATGTTTTGATAACACCCCTTTCAACTGGGCTCCCCTTCAACTCTATTCTTTGTATACTTTTCACATCCCTACCTAGGGTTCATGAATAGTTAGGCCTGTGTAGACTTAGTGGCTTGGTTTAATGCCTTTTACTTCAAACTGAGACTATTATAATCTTAAAAACCCTTACTATTCATTTATTAATTCCTTATATGATTATTCCATACCTTTAGATAACCCCAAACATGCTCGAGTTTTCAAATTTTAGGCACAAGCATGGGAAGTTAGTTTTAGGCCTAATAGGCTTAATTAGGCTATTAAGACCTCTTTGATTATCTCAAATGATCATAAAATTTAATTTAAAATAATATTTTTAATATAATATGTTATAGGCCCTCTTTTTTCTATGTTTAATTAGTTTACCTATGTGCAAGGTTGATTATATTCTCGATTTCTTATACGATCCTGCCTGTAGGTGGCAATCATTTGTCTTTGACTATGTAAGCCCATTTGAAGGATGAGATTATTATATTTGAAGATATTATCCCTTATTATCAATAATAATAAACCTTTACATGTATTTTTTAACCATATATCACTTTATACTCTTGAATACACACACAAAATGGCTCCTTTATCCAGCCTACTCTCATCCACAGTCAAGCCTATAGGTACTCAATTTTATGCCTGTTATGACTATGTGTGAAATGGAAGTGGGGTTTTATTGCTAAAAAAATTCAAGGTTACTTAATAAAGTTTTTAAATTTTCTTATTAACTTCTATGTATCCCCTTATGTTCATTACTCCATTGGATCTTCTTGAATTGTACAACACAACCCTATATGTGCAATAAGAGCCCTAACTAAACTTGTATTCTTGGGTGAGTTGAGGGTGTTGATCTTTGTCTGACCCTACTCTGTTCATCTCCCATAATTATTCATAGGTATTTATGACTCCACAAGGATATTAAATACCTTTCACACCTCATCCCAATAGTGGATACCTTACTTTATTAATGTGCCTTAATAGGAATATAGGTGCCTAAATGAGGGCTTGTATCTCAAGGGCTTAATGATGAGAATGGGATTTTAATATAGGGTAGTGAGGAGTATGAATATATAAGTATATATTATGACCATAATATGAATCCCATTCATGTATATAGGCTTAAGTAAATCAAGGAGGATAATTTGAAGGATATCATAGAGATAATAGAGGTGAGTGAATAGGAGGATACCAAAGAGGAAGGGAATATAACAATGATATATCAATGATCACTTATTTTAAATTAGATAAGAAAATATACATTGTAAATAAATGTATGAAGGGAAATAATACACATTGTATATTTTATAAACAAATGGGTACACATTATTCATCCAATTACACCATAGCTAATAAATATTATAAATCTAGGGGAGTGAAAATAGAATATAAGCTAAAAATGATACATTTAAAATGTAAAATTCATATTCAAGGATTATCATAATCCCAATAAATGATGCATAGTTGTAGTAAAGTACATTTATGAAACACTAATAATTCTAAGGACTAAAGTGATAAAGAAGTAAGGCTAAAAATGGAAGTAGAAAAAAATGAGAGACTACAAAAACATAAATAAGTGGTTTAGTATTTAGAAGAAAAAGAGAAAAGGATAAAATAAATTAAAAAAAAAATTGAAAGTGAAAAGTGATTAAAAAAAAATTGTATACGAAATATGAAAAATATTTTTTTAGATGTAAAAGTAAATGGCCATGAATTTTAGAATGGATTATTGGATCTAGGAGCGAAGATCATCATGATGTCATGAAATACTTGGGGAAGTTTAGGAAATCCATCATTACATGTGGTAACATATGACATTTCTCTAGTAGATGTTATCTCAAGATCTCTCATTGGATTCCTCATAGGTACGGAAGTAGATTTCATGAGAATTAAGAAAAAAATGATATTGAAGTCTTGGAGATATATGAATTACATTATATCTGATTTTAATAAATTAAGAATGGTTCATCGAATGTAATGGGATATTAGACTAAAAAAATTAATAAATCATAAAGGAATGAAATGGATTCATAGTTCACTTTTTTATACACATAATAGTTTTATTAAATTTATCAATTACTAATGCTTTTTCTCTTGTAAAAACCCATCGAGTCTTAATCTCTTTGAGTTCATGCCTAAAAGGGTACACCATAAAAGGTGTTGGTAGAAATTTTGTGCTTTGTAAGATTGTTGTCCCCTATAACACTACTTAAAACTAATATAAGATACTCCTATCCATTTCACTAAGTTATAAGACCCTGATTATACATTTCCCTAATCATATCAATGCCCAAAGTAGCCACTAACTAAGTAAAAACCCATTTTTACCATGTTTCCTACTATGGAAACCAATTAGACCCCCTTTTATTTATAACACACATTAAGAAACTATGTCAACTTAAGCCAACATACTTTGAGACATAATGGCTTATTACCACCTAACGAGGTTGATTGGGCTAACCGTATCGACAAAATCTTAGGAGGTTTTAGGGTCAATATATGTCTATATATACCCCTTTTCATTTCATTTTTAATAGAGTATCATTTAATTATGCATCATTACTAATCGTAAATCTAATTATATGGTCAAGAGGAGGTTTCATTCCTTAGATTTTTGCCTTGGAAAAATAACACTTGTTTTGTGGATGTTTTGGATGCACAGGAGAAGTATTGTAGCCTATATTTGATTTGTCCTTGTGATCCTTATAAGATCACAAAAACCTCTTGCAAAGAACCATTGTCCAATGGAGAGATTGAGGCATGATGGGTTCACTTCAACAAGTTAAGTATATTTATAGCCCTTTATATTTTGATAATTAGATGTTATAGAGTAGATATATATGTAATTGTATCTATCCTTGCTTATATCATTTCTATGTTATAGATATATTTATTTTTGCATGTTTGTTATCTTCCCCATTTATGCCACAAGCTTTGGTGAGCACTCAATTATCTTTCATATGCATTTACTATATTATCTTTCATAGAATTTTTAATAGATTAAATTTCTTAATATTATTTACAATCATAAGACCTAGATAGGGTTATCACAAGATGACATTTAACTAGAGTCCTTAGAAACCTCTCATTTGTCATAGAGTGATAAGTGATCTATTAGTGTAGGTTTAGTGGATCCATTATTGGTCATGACCCCTATTTAAATGTATCCCCAAACATACTTGTTAGTTGATTACCCTCTTCAATATTGAATATTATTGAGTATAATAGGTTATAGAATTTTCTTGTTTCACTTTCATACTTACCACTAGAAATGGGTATAAATTATACATGGATGATATCATAATGGGATGGAGTGGATGGAAGTGACCCTAAATTAAGTAGGTAATATGCAACACTCAAGGATGGCTAGATTAATGCAGAGAGTGTGAAGGTAGATATTATATCATGGAAAGATAGAGAACCTAATAAAAGAGTTAAGAGTTTATTCCACATAAAGAGGAGGGTTCCCATATCAACCAAATATATCCAAAATCAAGGGGATATAATACAAACCCAAAATAAGTGGGTATTATGTATTAGATGAGGAGATTTATGCATGAATATTATGAAATAAAATGGTATCATATAATTAGATAATTCTTTATCATTGATTCATATGGTAGTTATAAATAATGGTGCAAACATGGAAGAGTTTGAAAATATGTTGCAATACTATAATGGAAGTAAAGAAGCTTGAATAAAGAAATAAACAAATATGTATTAAATAATGGGATAAGAAGGTGAGAAAGAGTTGATAAAACCATTTAGAGATAAAAATAATTATGTATACCAAACACAAGAATTCAGTGAAGAGAATATTTCATTAATAGAGAAGTAGAAGATGGAAAAGTCATGTGAATAATGGGAAGAAGTTGCCACAAGAAAATTAGTAGAGTTTTTAGTGCCTAATTGATGGTATATACTGAAAATTCAAAACAAATGCGGAAAATATTAAAAAAAAATGGAAAAAAAATATTATAATAAAATCAAAAAAAATTTAAAAAAATAGAAAAAACACAAGAATTTTGAAAAAAAAAAAGGAAAAAAATGGAAATAAAATAAAAATAAAAATATATATATATGAATTGACCAGAAAGTTGAAAATAATAATAGATAATTAGTGTGCCAAGTCTCAAGGGCAAGACAATGTTTCCAAATGGGTTTAAATGGTGGTTGGAATAATTTGTGTATACCATAAAAACCTTACACATGCCATAGGGATAGTAATGTTATAACAAAGTAATGGCCATATGTAGAGATATTTAAGTCCCTATAATTTTTTCAATATATTATATAAAATTATAGAATTAAATTATGTCAGCACATACTATATATTTTCTACAAAATTAGAAGAGTCAAAATGTTGCTAAAGGGTCAATGAGGAGCTATATTTTCACTATGTAGTTACTGTGGTAACTTGAGATAATATTAGAGCATAAAACTAACATTAAGAGAATGTATAATATCAACACACCTAAATTATAGATAACATAATAAAAAATGAACAAGGTTTATTTTTTTTATAAGAGGTGACACTCTCCTATAAATACCACCATATGAGTCAAGAAAGGATACTATGGTATCTTATGCCAAACATCTAAGTTCCTAGCTGTTAATCATGTTACCCTTCCATAGTACTATTTTTTGTATCAATTTTTCCATATAGGTATGAGTTATATGTCTTTCTTTATATTTTTTAATATAAAAAATATTCAAAGTTGTCTCGAGGATGAGAGAAAGTTATAAAAGTTGGGTAAATATTGGCAAGATTATTCAACAAAATTAGAAGAGCATAAATCAACATTATATAGGATAAAATAATATTGTATATTATCATAGAGGCTTTAATCACACCACAAAGGAAGTAAAATCACACTACATATTAACAAAGAAAAATTAATCATACCTTAATTGATATGTTATATCATACAAAGATTCAAGGCATGTTCCATATATTTTAAATGAAGAATATACAATATTTTACATAAGGAAAATGAATATATACCATATATGTGTAGATATCCTAAAATTTGTATTTATAAAGGTAAATAAGTGTAAACTAATGGTTACCAAGGGTAACAATGAGTGAAGATAGGTAGCCTGTGGCTTTTTAAAATGTATATAATGATGTAAATGGTGTGGAATATAATAATCATCATCATATCATATAAATATAATAATAAGAATAGGTAAATATATATAAACAAAGAGTAAAAAGATGAATAAGGAGTAATATAGAAAGATATAAATGGATATTGTAATAAAGTGTGAATGTATAGTTTAAAGAGATATGTGAAATGTAATGGATATTTAATAATTATATATATTTAAATAAAGAGAGTTAGAGTAGGAAATATTTGTTTACTATTTAGGTGAATGAATAGATGATTAATTCATATATTAATTAAGGATAAACACCATTACTGACCTTTGTGTAACATTAGCTTTAATTGAAGCTAACTTGAATCACATAAATATCTATCACCAAGTTATATGTCAAAAATATTGGATGTGGCTCCAACCACCAAGCATAATGCCTATTAATCCATAGTTGACCATGTGCCTAAAAATTACTTTGACATGATTTACAAGTATAAATTTTACCTTGATATGGGTTCTAAACAATCTTCCATGTCACACTATACAACACTAGGAGATTGTTATCACTTAACGTGTACCCTGCAAAAACCTGTACTTTGTTCCCACTCCTATTGATACAATGAAAAATATCAAATGTGTGGGTGACCTTATGTTGGATATAACATATAGATGAATATATGTTTACCTTTAGTAAACTCACCCAAAAATCTCTCAGATAGTGCTTTCCTGACTAGGAAAAGGGTAAAAGGAACAATACTAGAGCTAAAAATGGAAATAAAAACTAAAAATTTGGGCAATGAACCAATGTGAAATTAAATTATGTAGGTAATTAACACACATTTGAATATTAATTATTTTAACACATTAAATTCATTCTTATACAATGAATCTTTTATTAGTATTTCACGTAGAGGTCTTGACTCACACTCACACTAACTTGGAATGAATTAATATTAAATGGTTAAATTTTTTTCTAGATTAGGTAGACATTAGACTTAAATTCTTGGTATGACCTATAATAATTATTATTTGATTTTTAAAGGTGAAAATTTCAGATATAAAGATAGGAAAATTATTGATTCACTAATTTACATCAATGAATATTAAGCACACACTTCATGAAAGCTTGAGAATGGAGGAAAAATCAGTTCTTTATTTCTTCAAAGGTGGTGTAGTAAATTTTTTTGTAGAGTTTATGTAATAAAAAATCATAATATACCTATATTAATTTATAAATGAATTTTAATATATAAATTTATAATATAGAGAAGACAAGAAACTCCAGATGAGTCCCTTCTATTCCTAGTTCACTCCTGCTTCAACTAAACTCCAACTCCAAATTCAACTCTAATGCAATATTCCAAATTGTTTCCCAAAATTCCAAAATAGTAAATTTTGAGTTTAAATATTATTTTACCTATAATATGGCATGTTAGGATAGATAAAGAGGTTTTTAAAATGTCAAAATTTCTTGCATATGTTTGCATAGTCTTCAACGTGAAGAGATCTTTGGCTATCATAAGTTAACTCCTTTTGATCTTGAAACTTGTACTATAATCCTTTTGATATTCAATTAAATCCTTTTGATATTGAGTTTATATTTAAGTTTTAATTTATTTAAATTTATTTGTATCTTGGAGTTTCACTTGAGCCTCTTGGCTTTCAACTTGGAGTTTGACTTCAGTTATCTCACTTGCATCTTACATGCATGTTTGACTTCTTGACTTTTCTAAAATTAGTCCAAGTGGGGCGTATTAGGAAAGATATTTAATTTTGATTATTCGAGTATTATATTTTATGAAAATAGGGCCTCAAATATAAACCTATACTTCAACTCAACTTATTCACTCTTGAATGTTTCAAACTCCACCTTTCTAGGGCTAATTGAAGACTCTTCTTATTGACTTCACCTTGTCTAAAATTAACCCAAATGGTGGGTTTATTAGAGAGAGAAATAATAATGTTTATTTTATTTTATTTTATTATTAATTAAATAAATCTAATAATATTTAACTTTATGATGATAATAACATCTCTCCATATTAGTTCTTCTAGATATGTTCATCTTCTATGGTTTTGGCAAGCTTCTTGAATGCATTGTGAGAACCTAGAAAATGATGAATTTGAATTATTTGTTTAGGTAAGGAATATAAATATGATTTTAACATAATAAAATATGTGTCATATAATTTAGAACAAATTTTTATCTCTAAACTCCATTACAACTTCAAAAAATGCTATTTTATACTCTTTTGGACTCAAGAAACCCTTATTTGAATTAGGGGGTCTAAAATGAGTTTCAAGAATCAAAAAACACTAATTATATTCTTATTTTATATGTATAAATTTATAATAACTATAATATTTTTAAAATATCCAAAACTCCTCACCAAACTCCCAAACAAAAATTCACAAAAAATTGTTTGCTTGCTACCCTAAGGGTGATCTAGAGATGTTTTTCAATGAGTTAAACTTATTTGAATTAGTTTTAATTGAATTAAAATTTATTAATAACTTTAAATTAATTATAAACACTATTAAATTATTTTTATCCATTGTAATGACCTGAAACACTTAGTTCTAATTCCATTTGTGAGCAAAATAGTGAAAAAACCTTGGTTTCCTTCATGATCAGACTTGTGTTTTGGAATTTTATCTCTCATAGGGTATATTAAGGAAAATAAAATAATTTTAAACATTTAAAGACATAAAAATATACATCTATGTAAAATTTAAATATATTTCATTTAATAAATCTCATAATATGCACTTTTTGGTGTTTCCTAGCTTGCAAAATTTCATTTTTGAATGCCTGTAGATATGAATTTTACCATTTTATTGAGTTTTTTGAGGCCTAAATACCTAATTATTTTTTAATTATTACCTTAATAAACTTTTCAATCATTCCAATCATTGTATATGATCAAAAAATCTCTTAGATCTCTTAAAACGTGTATTTTCTAACTATCTCTCTTGCTTGCTTGAAACCCTGATACTTATACCTTTGCCTTTATCCATTATTTTACATAAAAATTTGATTTATTAAGGTTTATTAAGGTCATTTATTCCACATAATATCTCACAAAACTTTTTTCTTTACAACAAGGAATTCAAAAACGTAATTATATCTTCTAAAACTGAGCCATTAGGGTTTAAGAGCACTTGTTTTTTTAATGATTATTAATAAATTTAAGACACTGGAAAATGAAATAAAATCATGTAATATTGAGGTAATATGGGACAAAAAATCTCCCTAATACTATTCAAACCAATTTTTCTTGAATTTCATCTACTGAGCATTTGAAAATTTCCTTCACTAGCTTGTAACTTGTTAATTAGAGGAATAGAAGAAACCTTTGTCAAAATTTGGACTTGTAAGTTGTTAATGAGCATGGTTTTAGTTTTATTAATATTTTATGATGTTTTGGGTAACCTCTTAAGTCCTCAATCTATGAATTAAGTCTTATTAAAACTTGCACATATGTAACTTTGACCAATAGTGGCAAAATTGTTAATAGAGATTTGGTAGAACACACACCACATAGTCATGTGCCCACCTCTACATGTTCATGATGGAATCATACACAAAATTTTGTAATCATAATATAATGTAAATAAACCTCTAATAAATATAACTATGAAAAATAACAATGGCTCCATAGTTTGTTGGCCTCTAGCTAAAATACTATAAAAATTATGTATTAACTACACCCAAATCATAGAACCCAACTCATAAAAGGTGACCTAATCAAAAATAAAGTAAAAAAAACTATAATATACAATTGTACCTTCATTTTTCAATTTTGAAATATCAATCAAGCTATCACAAGTCAAATAATGGTCCTCTAGATATGTAGAATGATCAAGACATACACATCAAAATGATGAACTACCAACCCAAGCTAGGCATATCTCTCCAAAAATATTTCACATAATGATAAGGATCACTTATCATCATCTAAACCTTGTGTATAATACACCACTAGTGTGCCAATAATAGATAACCTTAAGAATTCATGTACATCCTCTAAGGTAATACCCACCTCTATCATATCACCATCCACTACCCAATGAAGGGTGTTAGTTAGTATCTCCCATGTTCCTAAGAACATATTAAATAAATAAACACTCAATTAGATATGAAAAATCTCTATCAACCCACCAAAAATAAGTGTAGTTCGTTTCACCCAATCCATAGTTGATAATATGTCTATTAGATTTATTAACCAAAGTGCATTCACTAGTATCCATAGTCTCTGATGCCTCTAAAAAATGCCAAATAATAGAAAACACACACACACACACACATCCAAAAACTAACATAAAACATAATTAACAAATTAAAAAACTAATAAACAATTAAATTAATTACTTCATCAACCATGTACAACACTACATCAACCATCTATTACATTTAACACTATTGGCCATGTACCTAAATTACATTGCCCTACAAATATCCATACTATATTAGTGTCTATACACTATATTGACCTTATTTTTGAGATACATTAGCCATCATGTACATATTCAACCATTTCATCTTGTTATCCTCCAAGTTTATAGCTATATTAACCATATCCATTTTACACTATGTTATCCAGATATAATTGCATTATCCATCATCTATATTTTTATGATATCAACCAAATATCATGTTCTTGGTTAACCTAAATCAAACTCTATCAACCACCATAAATATTATTGTCTAGTCACAAAAATCATATGCTTTAAACTACATTATCTTAGTTGATATCATAATATTTCTATGGTGATTTTTCACTAGGTTGTCATAAATACCTTTCACCTAATTTTTGACTCTTTATCCCCTACCAATTTCCCATGTTAATTTTTACTCTACTAATATACATTTTGGGGAAAATTCCATTATATGAATTTTCCTCAACACTTACTTTTCCTAATCTAGTTCATTTTAATTTAAAAATGCCAAACAATCACAATAAATACACTGTATACTTGGACTATGCCAATTACTACTATAATCCACCCTCTATTGCATCCACCTCCTCAAGCTCAAGCCATTGTATCCCTTTGCTAAACTAAGATACCCATAATTATGTTATTGAATAATAAAACATGAGAAAATTAATAGTAATTTATCCTTTTTATAGTATGTTTTCAAATAAATTAAGCCTTCATTTATTTAGTGAGAAATTATATATTTTTTTCATTTTTTATTTTTGTAAGTCCTTTTCACAAACCAGAAGAAGTTTTGTAATCTTGAAGAATTAGAATTTTCAGCACTAATACCATATTTTTGAAAAATAATTTGAATTTTATCTTATTTCTTAGGTTTGTCTCTTGTTTTACACACTAGACACCTTCCCTCATCTATTTCACATGCATATTCTTTTTCCATATTAACAAGTTAAGTGAAGGTACATATTTGCAAAAAAAAATCCATTCATATATTTTCTACTTTATACTACAAATTTGTATCTTAGAAGTGTGTTACAATGTTTTTTCTCGAAGCAACATCCCATGTTACACTTACGTGACACATGATGAGATTTAATTAGGGCATATGTATACACACACTATTTTGAAACTTTATAATTTACTAACACTTTCTCTTTTGTAACAAGTTGTCAAGTTTTAATCTCTTTGAGTGCTTACCTTAAAG
The DNA here is from genome assembly GCA_037957365.1 of Torreya grandis. Classification (NCBI taxonomy): domain Eukaryota; kingdom Viridiplantae; phylum Streptophyta; class Pinopsida; order Cupressales; family Taxaceae; genus Torreya; species Torreya grandis. Next base: position 936,758 of record JARHVA010003651.1, read on the forward strand.
GGTGTACCCAGAAAGAGGTGGGCAGACCATTAGTGTTTTAAAATATTGTTGTATAAATATATCATGCCTATATCCACTAAAAATTCCCACTTACTTAACCGCCTGAGAAATCCTCCTCCTAAATAACCCAAAACTAAGCTAATACCTATATTTTGAAACTATATCTGCCTAGTTCAATGTAGTATTTTCACTTCTCACCAAAATTCAAATTAGGTCAGCCTAAGTTTATGTAACTCAGAAATTCATGATGCTTGATTTACAACTAGGTCAGCCAAGACCATCCTAGTTCAAGAGTAAACAATCACTTTTTAACTATGTCGAGGTGAGCCAATATTATCTTCTATAATTTTGGAAGAGTTTAGGGTCAACTCACCTCTATAAATACAAGGTTTTTTTCAATACAATAAAGAGAAGCATTAATTTTCACACTATTATTGCTCATAATTATAATTTTAGTATACATTTGGGATAAGCAATTGCTTATATCTTATCTTGAATGGAAAATATCTTGTCTTGTGGAGTCTTATTTTAAAATATAAGAAGTATTTTAGCCTAGAACTGATTTTAACCATTGTGATCCTTATAATCACAAAAACCTCTTACAAAGCACCATTAGCCAAGGGATATATTTAGGATTGACAAGTTCTATTCAAGGTAAGTATTTCTAAACTTTAATATTTCATTTAGTAGATAGATATTGCATAATCAATAGTTTCAAATGTCTAACCCATTATTTGGATTTCCTCCACACTTAAAATTGGTACAACTATAGGGTTATCCAAACTTGCCATTTTCAAACCCTAGGTAATCTAGGCTTCCATTTTCCTATCATGGTTCCTTATCTATTTTAGTTGTGTTTTAACCATCTCATTATTTGTGTTACAAGATTTGGTAACACTAGATTAGATTAATTCAATTTATTATTAAGAGACCTAGATAGGTTTATTACAATGTATTGATTACCTAGATGATTTGGAACCCTTTCCATTAAATTTATGTGATAAGTGTTCCTCTAGCTAGGTCTAGTGGATCTAATTGGTCATGTCCTAATATAACTAATTATCCAATGGGTTTTATTTCTTTTACCTTAGATTATGGATCTATTAAGTAGGATATTTTATAGGTCTATCTTAATTCATTGCATAAAAATTATCTTATGAGAAGAAAATGCATCTACCAAAACATTAAATAATCTCTCCTTTATTTTTAATACACATCTAGATGAGCTAGTGTTTGAGATGTCAATAATATGTATACATTAAAAAATTCAATATGAATCAATAGTAAAGGCAAATATTGGGCACTTTGACCTACTCCATTTGATAAAATAACAATTAAGGTGAACCCTAGTTAGAATAGTAGCTAAGGTTTTGTAAAACATATTGTAAAAAAATTATGATGAAAAATTAAGAGACATGATTAGAATAAGTTGATAATAAGCATTGACCATAGTAAAATGAATTGAATCCTTTTTAATGTAAAGGACCAAATAACATAGGTCACAAAAATGAGGTATGTGAGACTCATACACTTGGTCATATGTGTAGTAAGGACATACACACATGATTTATGAAAGGATGAGGAAAGCCTAAGGAAAATGGGTTATGGATAAGTTAGTCAGAGTGGTTTCCCATAGACAAAGGTTATGAATTAATGGAAAAAAGAAGACATGTGTGCTCAACTATATATGGGTTGAATATGTTATATGGTTGAAGTAAGAAAGGAGTCATATGGTGGAAGTTTCTATATTACTAGAATATATGACAACTTAGTTCCAAGTAAACATTCATTGGGTATTAAAATGAAATAAAAAATATTCTTTCTAATTGGTGGTGGCAAGGTGTTTCAAGAATCACAAGAATATCCCCCTTGGGATCCTTACCTAGTAATCAGTTGTATGGGTAAAGGTTGGATTAGTATAACATTCATAATATTTGTGAAATTTTATGAAGGAATCATGTAAATAGTTTAGCACAAAACAAATTGTATCTTTGTATTCTTCATATTTGTACAACATAATAAGAAAGAATACATGATTGTACTTGTGATTTAATTAATTTAAGGATTACATCATTTTGTACATATTTTATATTGTATAGACATTGTAAATTATTATAATGTTGATAACTTGTTAAACTAAGTAAGATGTTTATGTGAGATATGTTTTGGTCATAATTAGATATTTGTGTAGGATGAAGGGTTAGGGTTTGATTTAGTATTTTTAACTATATTTATTATTCATCATTCTATTTTATCATCATGAGGACCCTAGTGATCTTTTAGTGAGATGTATATTTAATAATGTGTGGTTTAAAATTAAAATGTAAGTGGTGCATTTTTATACCTATTGTCAACAAGATATGATTCTTGGCAAAGTGAATAATTGAGATATTATCCCTCTATATGGTGAACTTTTTATAAGAACATTTTGGTTCCATTTTCTAGATCTCATTCAAGTATGGTTTGATCATAAGGATTGCATATGGTCAAAGATTCAATAGAAAAAATTATTATTAAAATAATAAAGAGTTGGTTTGATAACAAAAGATTGAATTTATAATAAATTTTTAAGAGTATAAGGACTCATAACTCTCACACATGGTTGTAGACAAGTCATAACCATTCATTTTTATATTTAATTAGCCTTATCAAATAATTTTAATTCATACTAAATAACTCCCTAATATGTGATAAAATTATCTAATATCCTATATATATTTTTCCCATAACAAAGATTCATATTTTATCCTCAATGGATAATGCTATAAATAATGAGATATTGCTAGTTAAAAGAATTGTACACCTTTGAAAAAAGTGTCTTATGTTCCTATAATAAATATTTTTAAAATCAAAATCCATCTCTAAAGTTATTCTACATATTATTCATGTCATTTATGGAGGGGAATTACACAAAGAGTCACTTATAAATACACATCAACTGTAAAGATATTACATATTTAGTTGTCACTTGCCCATTGCTTAGAAAATAATTACACATTGAGAGTTATATTTTGCATATCATTGAGGAGCTATAATAAATCACAATAATATGAAAATACCTTAAAATGATATCCCAAAGTCTAAGTCTAAACACTAATTACAAGGTCAAATTTGCATGTTATCAAGTGTCAAAAGTCAAACCTATGCATTGTATTCTAGTACAAAAAAATTGTGAAGACATACACATATATGCAATAAATATGTGTGGTTTTAACCATCTTTATATTATTTTAATGTATGGAATACTTGACCACTTAACTATATGTGGTTGGGGATGTCCAACCCATCTTCCTAACCATCATTTATAGGTAAAGAAAGTGTAAAAATGGAGATAGGGTTTCAAGGAAATGGATGATGTTTTTAAAAATGTGTAGAGGAATGAGGATATGAAATTAAAAATTAATTATATTTATAGGTAGGTGTAGGGATATATGGTAAAACAAAATAAAAAATTAATAGAGAGAATTATGGTAGATAGTGGAAAAGACCTATTTCCACATGTGTCTGGGCTTTGTTAGAAGTGTTATGACCGAAAAACAAATTTAAGATATTATTATAGGACTTCAAATAGATATAGAGAAAAAATCATAAACCAACTACCTACCTCATCTTTTATTAATTTATATAAATTACAAGTGAAATAAATCATATTTTAACATTCATATTTATATGGTGAATGATATATATTAAGTAATCCAAATTCAAATAGTTTAATAATTATTTAGATCACATAAATAAAAAATAACTCAAAACATTATGGTAAACCTGATGATTCTTTAAAACATGGTAAATTTTAGGTATTAATAGGGATTATCTTTCCTTATTGTTTCAAATTTCTTATACATTAAGGCTTGGATCTAATTTATGGTTTTATTCATTTTCAAATAATCATAATATAAAATATAATTAATTTGGATATTAATAATGGAAACGATTATATTAATTCTCATGTTATATTTGATGATATAGATCAAATAAAATTAACTAAATATATTAATCACAATCCACACATGTTTGTCACATTATTATATGTAACTATATATGAATATAAAAATAATGCTAGGGTTTCCACATCTAAGGGACAAAATTAGGATCCATTCAATGAAAATAATTTACTTAGAGCTATTAAATATTTAATAATTATTCATAACACCAGTCCTACTACTATCAATATGCCTAAATATATATTTATATATGTGATGACCATTCATAGTGTGGGGGAAACACCTGGTATTCATCATATTTTTTGGCTATCCTTACTAGACATAATTTTTTCCCTCTTAGGATGACTACTCATGTGATACCATAATTTATACACAATATATTATGCTTACTATTTAGGTCTTATACAAGCTATCCTTGATATATAAGCTAATTTTTTCTCAATTGGAACATAATTAAGCTAGGGTGGGCCATCCCAATGATTCTCAAGAAATAATACATAACATGTTAGCCTTGTATATATTTAAACACATACATTAACTAAAAGGTCTGTTACACCTGAGATCAAATTACATGATTATAAAGGAGATCCAAATCAACATTTTAGATCCTTTCATGCAATGTGTTTGTACTATACATCTAATGACAACTTGTTGACTAAGTTGTTTACATGGATCATTAAGGACTATCCATTATTATGGTTCTATGAAATACCCTAATAACTAGTAAATTATATTAATCCCTTAGATTATTATTTATTGGTTCCCTTCTCTGTTAACATTAGTAAGAAGTTTTCCTATGCTCAAATTAAAAACCATAAACAAGGACCTAATCAACTTATTGGTGATTATATGTACTCTTACAAGACTATAATTTCTAAGAGTTGTAAGACATATTCAAACAATTACTACTTGTTCCACTACATGAGTCCATTATGGGTAATTATTTTCAATATGTTGATGACTTATGTCATATGTTTAATAATTATGAAGTTAAGTTGTTTTATATGAATCAACTAAAGTATATGTCCAATCATCAAAAATATTCTAGTGTAAATGTTCATAGAAAAAAACTCAAGACCAAGGAAAATGATACTAAAAATAAAACTAAGGTGATAATTAGTCAAACTAAGATGATACTAATAAGTTGCCCATTTCATCTCCTCAAATAAATAAATTTACAAATATTTACAACACTCCTAATATATTACAAAATATACTTGAGTACATTATCATATTTATCCATTATCCAATGGAGGTTTATATGAATAAGCCACAATGTAAGAGTTTTGATGTCAATGATTATTGTGATTGGCAAAAATGTGTGAGACACTCCAAGAAAATATGTTTTGCATTAAAACATAATATAAGAGATCAAATGAGGGAAATTTTATCAAGCTCAATTATTTTAACAAACCTATTAATGATTTATTATCACAAACTAAAACTAATGTGAAGTTAAATATCTTTTTTAATCCCTATCTAAATCATGAAACATAATAGACCAAGACTAATTCACAAGTGCACATGACTTACAAAACATGTCCTCGTCTAGATTATTATGCTTATAGAACTAAGGTTCATATTGTAAATGATATTATTTTTATAATTACTATAAATTTTTTATATATACCTATATTATAATTTATGATAGTAATATTATTAATGTGAGATTAATTTTTCATACTTACATTGATTCATATACCATGCATAGTGTCATGGTGGATAATATATCAATTAAAAATGCTTTCACTATGAAATTGCTAATTAGCCTTGGATACACACATAAACATATTATTAGTACAATATAAATAGTTAAATTATTCAATGGAAAGAGACAAAACCCACTTGGTAGCATTGTGTTACCACTTATGGTAGGGTTTGTAGTAGTTGCTACTTGGTTTTTCATTTTACCCAATACTGGTGCATTTGAAATGTTACTAGGAACTAATTGGATACATAAGTTATGTGTAGTACCCTCCTAGGTAAATCAATGTGTGAGTTATATGTATAGAAACTAAGTGGTCACAATTATAATAATTCTATATCGGTATCCTATTCATTTAGAGACATTGGCTTCCCCCTCCACCACATCATGTTATACAATTTATGAAGGATCATCGTACAAAGGTAATACATAAACAAATACTTGAATTTAATTAAAGTATGTGATTTAGTACCCATTATATAATATTTTTAGTTAGATTCAATAGATATTACCCACTCCAACATGACCTAAATTGTTTTTATAAGCTTCCCCACATGTTCCCAAATTGATTCAATCACATTCTTTAAGAATGCACTGATACTCACATGCTATTATGACTAAAAAATTACATGAACTATGCATGATAAAGTTACATATGATAGTGAATATGGGTACATTAAACACATAATCACTATTATTATTATTTAGATACATAGACATATGTGTTACTTACCCACATTGGGTGATGTTAAAACCAATCAATTTAGGACCTACATGTGAGAATATCATTAATAGGACTATTGATTAGTGTTGATACTAGAATATTTTATATGTAGTACTCTAGTATTGTACACTTGGATAATGTCCATCATAGATATAAATTTAGATATAGATCTTCCCACTACCAAAAGGCTCACATTATCTATCTCATTGTGCCAAAACACTTATATATTAGTTTGAGCATTATTGTTCTAATGACCAAGCATTATATGCTATAGAAAAATATATAAACTTGATTATTATCCTTCACTTATATTTTTGTATTTTTACCTATTTTATATCTTCCTATACACTTGTGTCCTTGTAGACATATGTGTCAACACAAGTGTCCATTTTTTAAATAAATTATCTAGTGCCCAAAACTGAAACATATCTTAAAGGTTAACCTAAGTGATTTAGTGTGAGATATTCTCAAAATGGATTGGTATATACAAAATATAAACCATAATTTATTCCTTACCTATATTATAATGGTAATTCACAAGGCAACTTACCAAGAATCACTCAATCAAGTATTCAATTGAGCAAAACTATCTTATTCATCCCTATTTCCATAAAAATCATAGTATTATTTGTATAGTTTTGAAGCATTCAAAGAGAATCCCATGAAACATATTTTATATTTTATAATATAGATTATTTCATATCTATGTTTATCACACATTTCATCCTTGTGCACACATAAGCTAACATGTAGTGGAGAACTATAGAATTTTGAGGCCCTCTTTAGAGTATTGGAGATATACGTAATACCCATTGACAGAGGGGGGTTTTACTTGTTATTTTTGAAATATTTGGTCTTGTATAGGATTATGAGGTCATAATTTGTCTATTTTAATCTTTTATATGCTTCAATTTTCCTTGATCTGATCATTCTAGTTTGTTTTCAATTTTCTTGCCAAAAATAATAATTTAAAATTTTATACTTATTTTGGATATTTTAAGAGATTTTATCATATAATAATGTTTTAAAAGGTAATTTTAATTAATTTATGGGTAAATTAAGGTATTAATACATGTTTTTAATATTTTAAATTATTTAACTGATAACTGACTTGCCAAACTCAACCAAGGTTAAGACATAAGTTGAATTGATGATGTTGGTTAGATAGTTTTGGAGGAGATAAAACAAAGGGAGAGGGAGAGAAGAGATATATAAATGATTTTAAAATACAAAATAGAGATAGGTAAAATAATAAAATATACCAATAATTCAAATAATTTAAGAAAATAAAGAGAAAAGTTTTGTAAATAGGGTATTGGTTGGATTGTGTAATCACACACTAAAAAATATGAAATATGGCTTTATTTGAGTTTTATTTTGAAAATATAATATAATATTATGTGTAAGTTATTTTTTTATTTTAAATCATTATTTTTTGTTTTGGAATATATTTCATTCATATCATAGTCTTGAAGAACAAATACAAGTTTTCTAGAGTCAAAAAAAGTTATATATTCAAGAAAAAGTTGTTTTTACCATATTTTGTGAATTTTCATGGTACCAAAATGGTTTAAATAGAAATATATACATTTTTATAGTATTATAAAATAAAAAATATTAGATAAAATGTATTTAAATTCAAATTTATATTGATTCTTTGCTTTTGACCTTACATAGTCAACTAGGGTTTTAGTGTAATAAACTCATCATAACTAAAAAAAAAAAAACCCTTCAAATTGCATGAAATTTTGTGGAATGGTGTGTTAGGATATTTTTAAATTTATTAAATTGGTTTAAATAATTTTTGAGTAATATACATCAATATATTCAAAAACATAAGACTTTAGGTCTAAAATAAGCCTACCTAGAGCCCTAAAACACTCTAAATAAAAAATGACACAACCAAATGCAATAAAAAATTGTATAGAGGTGTATGAAGGTAAATTTTAGGTTTTAAATTTGGCTTAATATTTTTAATATACCAAAAAATAAAGTTATAAAATAAGCTTAGTCTGCATGCCTAATTTCAATGTCTAAAAACCCTATTTTCACATTTTCTTGCATTTGTAAGTTTAGATAAAGGTATACATAAATATAATGAAATAATAAAACACATAATGAATTTAAAATATAATATTTAAGATTAAATAATCCTTTTTTTATTAAAATTTGTATTCAATAAGGTATTTCTCTTAGTCTTCCTTAATCTCTCCATTTTTGGTATTAGAGTAGGGTTTGGTTGTACTTCAAATTGACCTAAGAAGCAATATATTTCATTGATAAGAGTGAATATTAGGTATGAAACAAAAAATTTAAATAAGTTTAATATTGAACTTGTAGGATCAATTAGAGGTAGTGCTAGAAGACGTCTAAGAAGATAATCAAGAAATGTATTGTTAGAAGAGAAAATAAATTTAAAAGAATATTTGGAAGCAATGAAGATAATAAAATAAGAGGTAAAATGATAGGTGATGTGATTAATATATATTAATAACAATTATAATATGTTTCATAATAAGAAGATAAAAAAGAATGGATGAAAGAATCTTAAAATCCATAATAGGAGCAGGTTTTAGTCCTTAATTAGGGATTCCAATATATGGAGGTAGTATACATGTTGAAGAACTTATGGATTAGATAAATTTAATAAAAAAATAATTTTATTATGATTGAATATATGAAGATAATAAATTAAAGTTATCTTGTAATAGGTTGAAGGGACATCAATCTCTTTGGTGAAATAGTGTCCAAAATGAAAGAAGGAAAAGAGGTAAAGATAATATAAATAAATAGGATAAAATGATATAAAAAATCAAAACCAAATTCATGAATGTGAATTATAAGACAAAATTATTCAAAAAAATCCAAAACATGAAGTAGAAAGAAATGAGTGTAAAGGACTACACTAAAGAATTTTATAAGCTTATAATCAGAGTTGGTCATGTAAAAGATGTTGAGAAAATAATAAGTTATATCAATGGTTTGAGTTTAAATATTCATGGTGAAATTATTTTATTATCTCTAAGATTATTGGATGAGGATTATAAATTTTCTCTCAAGGTATAATAAAATTTGGATAAAATACAAACTTAGCAATCTAAAGGAGGAAGCAAAAATTTTAGAGCTAGAGGACAAAAAGGTGGTGAAAGTCAGTTGTAGGTTTATATTAAAGAAGAAATAAGATATTAAGGTCAAGATAATAGTACAATATTATATATTCATACAAAGGAAGAATGTAAAATAAAAGAGGTAGAGGAGAAGGCTTCTCAAGAAAATGTTTCAAATGTAACAAATGTGTTGGTCATAGGTCATTTGAATGTCCTTAGAATCCATAAATAGACCATATAGTAACTAAACACAACATTAAACTTATTCAATTTTAATAATAAAGTGTAGTATCACCATCACGTGTGGAATAACTCAAATGAGAGAGTCCATATTGATGAAGAGAGTATTACTAAAGCTAAACATGGAGATGAAGGAACCAACCCAAAGGAAGACAATGTTTAGGAGTACATGGAAATCAAAAGGTAAGTGTTATAAGATTATCATTCATAGTGTTAGTATAAATAAATTGGTTTATCATAAATGGTTAAAAAACTAGGATTTAAAATATTGACACATCATACACCATATAAAGTATCTTGGCTCCAAAAGGGAATTCAAGTACTAATCAATAAGCAATGTAAGGTTTATTTTTAGATTGGTATATATAAGGATGAATTAATTTATCACATTATACCTATATATTTTTACCATGTGTTTTTTTTTAGAAATTTTGTATTTTGATAGGAGGGATATACATGATGGAAGGAGTGACACATATAAATTGGATAAGGAATATGCATAATTTGACACCCTTGAATGATAGTAGTGAAACTGAAAACAATACTAAAGTGTTCTACTAAGTATAAAATAATGATTAAAGATGATAAAATAATAATATTTTGGTTTTTCATTGATTACTAAGTCTAATATAGTCATTGAAGCTACTAAGTTGATTGATTTTCTAGTGGAAGTTTATAATTTGTTAGATGTGTATGTGGATATCATGGTTGATGAGTTACCTAATGAGGAGAATAATACATTATATGTATTTCATTATAGGAGTTATTTTTAAAAAAAAATAATCTTATATAATGACACCTAAGAAGAATGAAGAGATCAAAAGGCAAGTACATGAATTTTTATGTAAAAGAAACCAATCAAAGGAAGTTTACATAAAGGGAATATGAGAGGGAAATTGACATGTGAGTATATGAAATATATTTTAAAAATTATAAAATATAATCATGTGAATGAGGAGAAAAATGTTGTATTCAAGGAAAAAAAGAGAGTGAGGTTATCATGTTATCCCAAAATTGATTTTAAAAATAATAAAAAGTAAGAAAGTTATGATCAACCCATAGAGGAAGGAGTTCTCATGAAGGAGAAGATAAATATGATAGAGTTGGATAAAAAATATGGAAGTTATGAAGAGTTTTAAATGAATGAAAGGATAAGTTAATTAGTGTTATAAATTTTTATAGAGGAAGCATGGGAGATAGAAGTTGTACAAGCTAGTGTACATAAGAAGATGATAGTGGAAGATTAGATATGCAAAGGACATGAAATAAAAGATATATATGAGGATAATAACACCTTAGATATGGATAATATGTATCATTTTAGATCCCATGGTGTTAGTGGAGAGCATAAAAAATTTGTTAGAAGTGGAGAAGAGTTGAAAAACATGTATTTGAGGCATGATGAAGTGGTTGAAGGAGTTTTTTTGGGAGCTATTGATTCCATTACTAGTTTTGTTTTATGTACATATACAAAAATCCAGAAGAGGGAAAATAAAATACATAAGTATGGTTCAGTTCAACATGTTCATATATATCAAAATCAAAGTGAAGATACAAAACAAGAAGATACTATTGTAAACTATTACAACAATAAATGGGTGTATTTAATAGTTATATAACTAGTTTGTATGGAAATGTAAGTATTAGAGGAGTGTCTTCAAATTAACATGGAGATAAGATAGATTTATAAAATTATGAGACAATAATGTTCTCAAGAGAACATACAAGATGGAATTCATTTGTAAAAATTAGAGGTAGGAGAAAAGGCTCTTACAAGGACAAGTGCAAGAGATTGGAAATAATATGAATTAATAATTTTAATATGGAATACCTATATGTTTACAAAAGAGAATAATACACAAAAAAATAACCTACAAATATTGATGAACATGTCATTAATTATGAGTAGTATTGAAGACCTCATGAACAAGAGCTCATGAATGCTTTTGTAATCAGGAAGCATGAGCCATTAGGTTTTAGTTTTTATTTTTGAAAATTTTGGTATTATATGGGTTTAGGAGATCATATTTTGTATATTTTAATATTTTACATGCTTCAATTTGTATTGTTTTGATCATTATAGCTTGTTTTCAATTTTCCCACCAAAACTAGAAATTTAAATTTTTAAACTTGTTTAAGGTGTTTTAAGATTTTTTTATCATCTCATAATGTTTGTTAAGTTCATTAAAATTAATTTAGGGTTAAATTAATGTATTAATACATTTTTTAAATATTTATAAGGTCTTAACTCATAACCAACTTACCAAACTCAACTAAGGTTAATACATAAGTTGAGTTGATGATATTGGTTGGATAGTTTTGGTGGAGCTAGAACCGAAGGAAAGAGAGTGAGGAGAGATAAAAGTAAATATATAATACAAGATATAGAGGGAAAAAAATAAAAGAGAGAAAAAATTACAAGAATTGAAGAAAATAAATATAAAATTTCCATAAACATGGTATTGGTTGGACTATGTAACACATTCACACTAAAAACAATAAAACATGGATTTATTTTAGTCGCTGTTGAAAATATAATATAATAGTATGTTTAAGTGAATATTTTTTTAATTTTAAATAATTACTTATTTCTTTATAATATCTTTCATTCATATTACAATCTTGAAGAACAGATACAAGTTTTCTATAGTCAAGAAAAACACTCATACAATCAAGAAAAAGTTGGTTTTATCATATTTTGTGATCGTTAAAGGTATAAAAGTGGTTGAAAAAGAAATATATAAATTTTGAGAGTATTATAAAATAAAAAATATTACATAATATGTATTTAAATTCAATTTTATATTGATTCTATGCTATTGGTCTATACATAATCAACTAGGGTTTTAGTGTACTAAATTCATCATAACTAAAAATGAATACTTAAAACTATATGAAATATTATGGAGAGATGTGTTAAGATTTTTTTGAATGTTTGAAATTTTTAAAAATAAATTTTGATGTCTACATCTCAAAATATTCAAAAATTTTGTACTATAGGTCTAAAATAAGCCTAATTAGATTACTAAAACATTCTAAATCAAAAATAAACCAAATGAATTAAATGAAACTTTGTATAGAGGTGAATGAAGGTAAATTATAGGTTTTAAATTTATTTTAAATGTTTTAAGATACCTACATATAAATTTATTAAAATAAACTCAATCTGTAGGCCTAATTTTAAGCTCTAGAAACCTTGTTTTCACCTTTTCTTGCATTTTTGAGTTTAGATAAAGGTATACTTAAATGTGATGGGATGAGACAACATATAATGAATATAAAATAATATATTTAATCATAAATACTCATTTTTTTATTAAAATTTGTAGTCAATAAGGTATTAGGCTTGATCTGCCTTAATCTCTCCATCAAGTCCTTAGGGTAGCTCAACACTGTGAGACCACTAACCCATTTTTCCCACTATCATTGCAAGGGTGATGAATCTAGTTTTTAATAATTTTATGAATAAATAAAATGTATGCACATGATATGTATACATAATAATAAAGGAAACATAAAATGTATAAAGCTCTAGATAGTCACATCTATATCTAGTCAATATTTTGTACAGGCAAACTACATCGAATTTAGACACCTATATTGATGTAAATGTCTATATATAATGAAATCATAAAATTAAATTTTTTTATATTATTATAATATTAAAAATTCTATAGAATAATTTTTTATTCAACTTCTATCATGTTCTAAGTTAGACCTACATGAATACATTAAACTAGCTAAGTATCATTATTAATAATTTATTACAATATCTACCAATAGTTATACTTTATTATTTTTATTAATATCTTCTGTTTAACTTTATAATATTATTTAATGAGTTTATATTAATATTGCTTATCATTATGTTATTTAATCATCTTCCTCTAAAAGATAATCTAATACCGCATTAACCCTAGATATTACACACATCTAAATTTAACATTAAACATTTGGTGAGCCCAATGTTGAGGGGTATTATATTAAATATTTACCCCTAAATTCAAATATATGTGGAATATATAGGGTTAATAGGTATCATATTAGGTTTTACACAAGGATGATTAACTAAACTAATGATCAATCCAATTTACATAAAATTAGATAAATAATATTTTGGATTTGTACAACTAAGATTGTTAAAAATAGTAAAGTATAATTATAGATAGATATTAGAATAAATAGTGAATAATGATGCTTAGATGGTTTATTATGCTTATGTAGGATTCACCTAGAATAGGTTGGAAGTGGATTACAAGATGAAATAAATAACTTCTATCCTTCCAAGTACAAAATTATTATTCCAAATATAAATGAGGAAGATGAAATACCAAGTGAAGACTATGAGAAAATGTGTGGCATTCCTCACATCCATATGGGATCTTTAACATCAATAATAAATATGGAACCAATAAAATATATACATCTATAACAAAAACTTAAGTTCAATAAATAAAAAAAATCCACTCTTACAATATCTAACAATCACATTATTCATGGGTGGTGTTTACTTTTGGAATAAGTATGTTTATCCTTACAAATAAAAAAACCACTCGCCATGTAAAACTTTTTTAACAACTTGGATTTGATCTAAAAGACTTAAAATATAAAATAAGTTGGAAATACTCATTAGGAAACACAATAATACTAATTTATTATAGTCCTAAAGTAATTCAAACAAAATTTTTGGCTATGCCACAAAAATATCAATATGAATTCATAATAGGATCTCTTTGGTTATACCATATGGAGGTAAAATTTGAACAAATTCATCAAGGTATCTCATTTTTTCATGAGGGAATATTGATCCATATACTACATGATGGTAATTTTTCTTCTAATTCACATATAAATAATGAGTAATAACATGCCATGCATCATTTTCACATATCAAACCATGTTCGAAACAATGCAAGTGATCCAACCTAAATTTGAAAATATAAGATATAAAAAAATACCAAAAACATTAAAATAATTCAAAAATACTTAAAAAATCAACATGTTCCTAGTTTTACTATTTATTATACATATTTTTTAATCCATACTAGTAGATAACATATCATCCCTTTTAATATACACATGTATTTCATGATTTATTTGAGTGTGATACAATCATACCTAAGTACATGATATATACACATACAAATTTTTGGATTTTCATCCACTTACATCCTAATTATGTAAGGGGAATCTACTTATTTGATCATGATACACCCATATTACATTATTTTATGATTACTTTCCATACCATGTTTGAGTTTATATACTTACACATGCCTATATCCATGCTTATACCTTTCACCATGTACATAATATGTTATGTACTTAATGTTTATTATAAGCACATATGTTTAGTAACTAGTATTTTGTGTTCATATTAGTTGCCTATAATCATTTATTACTATTATATTGCATTGTATTGCCTGTTTTGAGCATTTTAACATGTTTCATTTATTTTGGACCCTGTGCCTATGCTTGCCTATTTTGATATTTGAACATGTCATGGTTTATTGTATATGGGCATTTGATTATGTATTTATATAATTTATGGAATTTTAACTAAGTAATGTCCCTTAAACTATGTGGCATTTGAACATTCACCTTGTATGAGGTCTCATTGGACCATTTCATATTGCTTTGCTTTTGAGTGATCTTGTGTGAATGATTGATTGCTTACTAAGCTTGTAATATTACTCTCTAGATGTTGCCATGATATAAATCATGCATCTTAAGAATTTATGTGATCACATAACTATGTGCCTAACTACTATAAGTACCTAAACATGTTACTCATATATGCTACATTATCCATACACAATTTATACATCTATCTTATCTTTTTGAGGTAAGATGGCTAATATATTCTACTTCCCCTCACCTCAAAAAGGGGGACATTTCATAGAGGCATGGCTTCCACACTTTCAAAATTCTCTAGATTATAGTGGGGTTAATTTATGCCAAACATGTTATCCACTTTTAAACTATTACTTAGATTCTCTAGATTATAGTGGGGACATATTAGGTAAACATGTTCTCCATGTTTACACCAATACCCAAATTCTCTAGATTATAGTGGAGGCATGTTATATAAACATGTTATCTATGTTTACACAAGTTTTTAGAATATCCAAATTAAAGTGGGGGAATGTTGTGGAATCATGCTCTTCACACATTCACCAATTTCAAATTCACCATATTTTATAGTATATGATTTATATACACATTTGTGGTAGCATTATATACATTGATACTATTATTATACATATATTTTATCTTGTGGCATATCTAAGGTGCTTATGGCATGGAAATGATGTATAAAATTGTAAAATCAAATAATTTTTGAGATTTTAAATACTTTATGGACTGTTATTATACCTAGGTTAGAGTTTTATGGACTTTTATAGAGCCAACATATTATAGTAGTTGGTTCACTTTTGGAAGGTTGAGTTGATTAATCACTCAATATTACCAAAATTCTAAGTTAGAATTTATTAAATCATCTAAATTTACCATAATTATAATTTAGACTTTATTAAATAATCCATACTCATTAGATATATATTATGAGTTGATTAAATCACTCAAACTCACTAGATCAAGCACATATTTGGGTTATGTTGACCATTTTTTGCCCAACAGGCCAAAAATTGGTCCCCCTTCTTTTTTATGATGTTCTGAACCAGTCAATTTTGGGTTTCACAAGTTCATCAAGCTTTGGTTCATCGCTTCAGTTCAACAGTGAGGTTCAATGGAGAAACAAGTTCAACAACAAAGTCCAACGGCAAGGCTAAATAATGACAGGCACACAAACATCGAAAGGAAGAAATAAGTGGAGGCAGCCACGTGTCAACTTCCACGTGACCCTCAAAGGACCCTAAAAGTAAGTGGATGCCACCACGTGTCCTCACCCATCTCAGTGGAGTGCGACAAGTGTATGTGTCTGAGGCTTCAAGTTTCTTTTAAGCTTCAAAGATAAGCCTCTCTCGAAGTGTAGTAGAAGCTGTCAAGTGTCAACATCCATGGGTTTCTCCTATTGGCTTCAAAGAAGACTATGGTGGGCTTGAATGAGTTGGTAAGAGCTATGCGGAGCATGCCAAGTGTTAGCATTTGTGAGAACCAAAGAAGGGGCTTGATTCACCAGCTAAAGGCTCTACAGAAGCGGCCACATGTCACCTTCTATAGAAATCTCAAAATTCTCCACGTAACCCTTAAGGGACCCTTAAAGGTGAGTAGATGCCACCATGTGTCCTCACCCATCTCAATGGAGTGTGACAAGTGTCTGCATCTAAAGCCTTGAGTCTCTCTTAAGCTTTAATGGTAGGTTTCTCTCAAAGTAAGCAGAAGCAGCCATGTGTCAACTTCCACTTGACTCTCAAAAGACCCTCTAAGTTAAGAAAATGATGCCATGTATCCCATCATCAGCTCTATGGAAGCCACCATGTGTCAAAATTTGCATTTCAAAGTGTCTTCTAAGTGTCCAAGTAGTGGAACACATGTCAGAAGTAGATGCACTCTCAGCTAAGATCCAAAGGAGTAGTAGAAGGAGCCAAAGGAGATAAAGTAGCCAAGCACATAAATAGACAAAGTAATCCAAGTGGCATGGGAAAGTGTCGACTCAAGGAGTTATTCCAATGGTTGACACAGTACCTACCATGTGATCATTAAGAGGCATAAATAGTGAATGATGTGACCCATTTTTATTCATTTTGCATTGATGAGCAGACAAATGGCATGGCCCATAATTTTGAATCATGACAAGGGCTGACACAACATTATCTTCAAGCGGCTTCCTCTTCCCAATGCTCAGAAGGCACATGGGTCACTTGTAAAAGGGCACCAAAATGGCCTTTTTCTTCTTCTATAAATTTTAAACTTCTCATTCTAAGAAGGGATCCATCCCTCAGCCTTAAGGCAAAACTCTGCCCAAAAATCTCTTGGGCTTGTAAGGCAGAGCTGCCAGATATTTTACCTTGAATCAAAACTTAGTTATTTTTACCTCTATCTGGACTTGCACTTTAAAGTATATGTCTATTTTCTTATTTTATGTTAACTCATTGTCCTTCATGCTTTCACAGATCGATCACAGCATGTCCAATGCATTGTGAAGTCTCCTTTCTATAGGTCTACCATAAGTGTCTACATGAAGAATATAGGTGCCTATGAATAGGTTGCCAAAGTATGTCCTAGAACACCTTTGCTAGTTCCTTCCTCCCTGTACTTCCACAGACCCCTAGTTGATTGTTGCAGAAGAACTTTCAACTTTAGATGAAGTGTATGGGTGCTTCTTCCTACTGAAAAGTGTATGTTTGGGCTGGGTGGGTCACATTTTTTGGTGTATCACCTTTTCATTTTTAGGCTTAGGTTCTATTTTTAGCATCTCTCTCTCCCTTTTCATCCCCCCCTTTTTCATTTTATTTGTTAGCAGTAGGATAAAATAGGGCCTAAAAGATACATTAGAGGGAGCTAGCCCTCATCTAGAGACTCTCCCCTCTAGCTTCACCAGTCCCACAGGTGAGAGGGGAGTTTCCATTATTACGTGTGGAAAGGCAGGAGCTCAGCCTCCTGCCCACGGGTGCAAATCCACTGCATCAACAGGTTACATGATTGATATGAAACAAGCTCAATGGATGTGTTCAAACTCACCTTTACATCAAGTTTTGGGACATGTATCCTCCAATCTCTATATATATGAAATTGTACGTTCACATTTGTCCTAACAATTTTATTACTTCATAATAAGGCATCTTTACAAATCACATTATTGAAAGTCAAGATGGTTACATCAACACACAAGTATAATCTCAACCTTACTATTTATACATTCAACAATTTTAAATTATTTTAACTTAATATTCCATACACTAATTATATACTATATCATAATGTTGGTTGTAGGTTAGTCACTAGCAAAACACTTAAATTGGCTCATATAAAGATAAGGTGTGTTATACACACTTATGTATGTATTTTTTTCCTTTAAACTAATAATTTAACTATTTTAGGAATTAATGTAAAAACCTACATAGATAAAAGAGTTGATTATATAAATCAGGGAATAAAATATTACATTATCAATAGCCATTGATTTGCTCAATAATTGATTTGTTTGTTTAGACTATAAATATCAATGAATTATAAAGGAAGTACTTATCTAGAAAGTATGATTGAAATAAAAAAATGTTAAGATGTAAAGTGATGCAATAGTAGGGTAGAGTGTTGTTAGTATGAAACATGTGTAGGAATTCCCTTTAAGTAGTAGTGTGATCCTTTTTACCAATAGTGCATTCTATTACTAACCTTCTGGGTTACACTATTGACCCTATGTAGATAAAATAGTGAAACTTGGGGAAAACCTTCACTCTATTATGAGAATCCTGTACCTATGTGATTGAGACATGAATCATCATTTGAGATTCATTTTGACTAGTTTCACTATGTAGATCTAAGCCTCCATGCTTGTTAGGGTTCTTAATGAACATAAGTGTAATAAGAATGCCGTTAGTAGGGTAGGTTGGACTTGACCTCAATACCCCATGTGTTCACTATTTCCTACATACCAATACCTTAAAAGGGGATCAATCCTAATGTAATTATACCAATCTAAGTGCTGGTGCAAGTGATAATGATGCTAGTATACCTGAGTATGAATACCAATTTGAATGATTTGAGTGTGATTTGAAACTAAAAATTTGAGTAAAACTAAGATATGGGATATTTTGGATGTATGTACATATAAATATCGGTAAATAGGGATCAATAACCTTAATTTTCACAATTATTTTTGAGCTTGTTCATGAGAATTTCCATATAAGGGATGAATGAATGAGAGTGGTCTTTATATAATGTTCTGGTGTATTTTTAGACATGAAATGACTCTAGGCTGACCCTAAGATTCTTTAAATAATGGAAAAATATCCATTTGTGGTATAAAACATTGAGGATCAATAACACTACCCCCTTTATTAATAATACAATATGTTATAAACCAAAGGGACCACACTATTGTCAGGTGGCTAGTACATGTGATCAAGGATATAACATGCTTAGGATATGGATTAATGCATATTTTGGTAGATTTAGGCATGGGGTAGATGCATATATAAAGATGAAAAAGGATCAAAAGAGGCCCTAAGATAGGTCTAGGGATAATATAAGGATAGGGTGGTCTTAAGTGACTCTCATTGCATTAAATGACATTTTGGATGACTATATTTCCCTCCCCTTTATTCTATAAATGAATTAAAGTGAAATGACTAAGATAAAGGAAAAAGAGATTTACTTGGACTTACATAAGAGGTGAAGATCATGAATGTGGATCTAATTATACAAGATATGCTCTATTAAATTTCCTATATATGAAACATGTATAAATCCATCCTTAATTAAGAAATATCAAAATTAAATACAAAAACTAAGTAAAGAGATGTGAAAGAGATGAAAGGAATGAATACACCTCAATGGGTACATGAACCAATGCAAAAACTTAGTGACATCTTATGCATGTGTGTATATGGTGATCAAATAGTGAATAACTTAGATTGGGATGATGGCTTACCCAATCCCCATGTGTGGATGGATAAATGACTCAAGCTCACCTTGCCTCTATCATTTCCCACCCCTATTTGATGGGTCATAATCTATGAATATATTGGATTTAATTGATGAGTTATCCAGCCCTTTCATGTAGGTGGCTCAAGAACTCAATTAGGATATGAATCCATCATTTCCTACCCATGTTTAGTAGATGCATATAAATCTGAAATTGTGTGATGTAACTAAAATTATTTAAGATGGCTTTGGGCCATATGAAAACTCTAAAATGTAAAAGAGGATATGGGCCAATAAAAAATGTCAACCATTGTAGATATAATGAGATATCAATCTGGTGTGATCCTAGTGTAAAAATAGTGCATGTGGTGTCAAGAATATACAACATGGATAATGACATGGAATTTTCATTCCATTTAAGAAAACTAGTGCCAAACTAAACATATGGGAACAATGTGCTATGCACATGCCCATAATTTTGATATATATGCATATGGATTATTGATTGAGTCATAATATTTTGTGTTTATGAATATATGAAATTGAAACATGAGTGAACATGCCACACATGATGCCCTAATCTAAGCAAAATTATGTAATATATAAGTATATACTAATCGTATTTGATAATCCATGACTGATACTATGTAAATCTTAACTATAACTAATGTACCTTTTTAATAATTCCATTTTTTTCTCTTTGAGGCCATTGGACAATAGCATGATGGGTGGATTATAATACACTATGATTCTGGTAGTCTACTATGTTATTGTCTAAAACTATTATTTCTAAGATAAATTGAGATTGATCTATGTGTAACTATGTTTTACTATATTTTCCTAAATTTGAGCTCTATAATCTATGTATGTGTGTTGAAAATTATGTTTTGAGTGTATGAGGGTATCCTGATCTATATGATAGACCCCTCTACATTCCCCATATTTTTATGGGAGTTATTAAACATATGTAATAATTATCCTAAAAATAAAAATATATACATCATGTGTGTTAAACTAAAAATATAGGATATCTACGTGATAAACCAATATAATTTGTATACATGACATCGAAATGTAAGAGATTCTAAGCATAAGTTGGTAATGTACAATGTATGTTAGATATATAATTCACAATTACACACACACACACACACACACACACACACACACACACACACACACACACACACACACACACACACACACACACACACACACACACATATAACAATCTTAGCATGTATATGAACAAAAAAATTTAATATAATTTGATTAAACTACCTAAGGGGATGGGGAATGATGTTCATCAATTCACCCAAGGAGGAAGGGAAGATGCATGAGGTCCCTCATGAAATTACAAATGGATGTGAATGTAAAAATTAAGATATAATTGTTATGGCCATGGTGCATACATAAGAGCATACCATGAAAATTATGCCAAGGGGCCATAATAAAAGGTACATGGGCACATGTCGATATAAGGACATGTTCAAATATCTACATACATAAAATATCAATCAAGATTGGATTAGATCCACATGGAAATACATGTTCAAATGTCTACATACATAATCAATAATCACACACAAGGACATGGGAACATGTCCAAATCATACACACAATGAGAGGAGTTTGGGTTAGAGCCATATATCAATCACATATTCCAATTCCCTCAAGTAGACCTAGAAGTAAAGAGACACAATCAAATCTAAACTAGTAAATAAATAAATGAAAGTGTGCATAATCATGTGCTATAAATATGTATAAAAGTAGAGATGTACATAAGTTGAGTCTATAATAGTAGTATTCAAAAAATAATGTAGTATAAGATGATCAATATCAAGATATAATCAATGCTAAATTTGTGATATGGAGTAATAAAAGGTATAACTTGATAAACCAAAAGTTATGTAGATGATACCCCCAATAAGCTGATATGTCAATGTTGAATCTGTGTATATGCCTCCAATGGGTAGACAATATCAAATATAGATCTATGTAGATAATTAAAATCTTATAGTAATCTAAAATCACTCCAAAGGAACAAGTTAATCATGTATGTATGATAAAACCAGCTACACTAACATAGATATCATATGTAACACATAGAAAATAGAAATAATGTAAACATGGAAATACATATTATATACACATAATATTTTCAAATTATTATCAATTACTGATGATATTTATCTTGTAGTAACTTGTCAAATCTAAATCTCTCTAAGTGCACGCTCTAAGGGGTACATCTAGAAAGGGGTGGGTAGACCATTGGTGCTTCATAGGATTGTTGTCCCTTTTGCCACTTTTTATCTACACACGTGTCTCCTAAAAACCATTCCCCTAAGCTTGACCTCCTCTTTTACATAATACTCTAGTCATTTTACACATTTATTATCACTTTCCCTAACCTAAACCCCTTTTTGACAATTTACATGACTATGTCGACCACATCAACCTTATATCCTTATTGAGAAAACTTATTAGGGACTAGGTTGGCTAGGTTTTTGTCAATTATAATACTAGGTCAACTAAGTTGACCTTGTCAGGCAAAATTTTTAGAAGGGTTTAGGATTATATCCAAATATATAAAAAAAACATTTCCATCATTTATCATGAAAAAGAAATATATATATTTCACATTTGCTTATCCACTAATCTACTTGAGGAACATGCTTAGGGTTTCATACTTTTTTTAGTGATATGGATCTTATCTTATGGATAAGTTTTTTAGATGCATTGATAGGTTATGTATCCTAGATATGATTTATCTTTGTCATCCTTACATACCATAACAACCTCTTGTGAATCAACTTAGCCAAGGGAGATATTGAGGCTCAATGGGTTTGTCTTCAAAGGTAAGTATTCCTAACTTTGTTACTCCTTTTTAAAAGTAGATAACTATGCATTTTCACTTCTCTTTCATGAATTAATATTCTATATACATTGATGTGAGTATATGTCTTCTATGCATGTTTAATTTTAATTTTTATTACTTATACTTTATGCCAAAAGCTTTGATGAGCACTAGGTTAGATTTTTCTTTACTTGTTATTAGTATAGTAAATATGAAAACATAAGACCTAGTTAGGGTTATTGCATAGTCTTGCTTGACTGGATACTTTGAAACCCTCCCTAGTGATATTATAGTGGTAAGAGATCCCTTGGCTAGGTCTATAAAATCCATATCGATCATGACCTCCATTATCCAATGTATCCCCAATCACAAGTGTAAGTAGGATCTATCTTCTCTGAGCTAGGATTGATTTGTAGATGTGTTGCATTTCCCATTGCATAAATTTTGTTGAACCTGACATGAATATATTGAAAGTTTTATGTCACACTTTTCATTTATATCATTTTATTATTTTTATATATTTGCAATACTAGGATGATCAGGGTGGTATAGTTATAAGTTCTATGTGCATGTTTAACACATAGTCACATCAAAATGACTCTATTCTTTCTATATAGGTCTTCATCAAATATAGGTTAATATATTTATAAGGTCAACACAATACTATTATTCAATCCTAGATAGTAGACTATGTTGAATAGGTTGACTTAGTCTCCCAATCAACATCTATAACAATAAAATAAGTTATGCAAGTCAACTTAGTATTACAGTAAGTATCTAGATAACACACTAAATCAAATAAAAGTTGAGTCAATCATCTTAACATGATTTAGTAAATAGGGTTTCATAGAACTAGAACAACCTAATAAACATAGTTTGTAGAACCTACAAGCAACATTCAAGGCACTTTAACAAAAAAAATTGCAATCCTCAACATCTTCCAATCCACCAAGGGTAGAGATGGTGTGCACACCTCTAATTTCTAAAGAACATCATAGGAGTATGCTTATGGATCATCATATTACTAGTCCATATCACTTTGTTAGATACTAGGACCCCTCTAGCTGACTTATCCCTGAGATGATTATGACTGTCCTTCATCCTTATGTAATCATGCCCTCCCTTAGTTGAGCCTAGTTTAAATCCTATTCCCACTCCCTCTTTAGCTAAGTCTCTTCCTATATTTGATCCTATTACTTCTTTAATTGATCCCTTCCCACTATATTCACCATATCCACCTTCTCTTTGTGATGGTTTTCTCCCTTTACTACAACTTGCTCCTTTTCCCACCAAATGGGTCGATCAACCATATTATGAAACTCATAAAGTTGTCAAAAACTAGACTAAACACTATTAATTATACCAACCTACCTCACCTTTCACTTTCACTCCTCATGTGAGTACACCTACCAAGTCTACTCATAAAAATATTTATTTCTTCCATGACACATATAATCATTCATCCACACATTGTCATAAGTTATGGCAATATATTAACAACTTACATCCCATCACTCCTCAGCCCATAGAAAAGGTTATACCTCCCTTGAAAGTGTTACCTAAATATATTACCAAATATGGAGTGGTATATTATCTCTATCACCAATGTGGTACTCATGATACTGATCATTGCCACATCCTTTAGTAACATCTTAAAGATCACCTGATAGCCATTCCTATGCCTATTGCCATTCCTCCCTTAGGTTGTTCTCACAAGAAGCCTCACATTTCTTCCCCCATAGATCAAACACCTATGGTACCTTATCTAAATACTATTTCTTCACCTGTGATTCCCTCACCTACAAAAATTCCCTCACTTGTGGATCCCTCTCCACTGGTGACTCCTTCCCTAGTGGAACATTCCCCATTGATGACCCCTTCATCTCCCATAGAATCCATTCTCATAACTTCTCCTTAGCATACCTTGCATGATATCCCTCATCATCATGATGATTTAGGTATTCCTACATTTTCTTCAAGGAGATTCATCATAAATTATTTTCTCAACTTTTCCTGAAGATCGATGAGACTTTGGATACAGTCTAAGTTCAGCTTCATAGAGACTTATTAGATGTTATGGATAATGTGTGTAGAAAAATATATAATTAATTATGAACATAATCATGGTAATCTTATATTTATTTCCTCATTTTTTTTGGACATGTTCTCCAACTTTACATTTATCTATTTTTATCATCTGACATTATGTCAAATTCTTATCTATCTTACATGGTGACTTTTGTTTTGCACTATATGTTGTTTATAATGTCATTATTCTTCTTATGTTCTCTTATGGATTATTTTTTTATAATTACATACTTGTTCTTCTTGAGTTCATTTCTTATGGTCACCTTATTATTTTTCACACTTGTTTTCTATCTTATCTCTATAAACAAGGATAATTATTATTGTGACTTGATTATACAAACCTTATTCCCTTTAGTCATTCCTCATTTATCATGTGATCAGTTAGCAAATAATTCATCTCATTAAAATCTCTTTTTATCAGTCCACTTTGGATATCCCCTTATCTCCCTTTATTACCTTTCACAAAATAAGGATACACATGGTTAAGACTTGAGATAACATGTTAATTCATAGTTAAGCCCAAATGTTCTAGTCAATCATATATTTAAATACTAAGCTTCTTTTAGCAAAAGCCTAAATCTCATTCATGTGTATCACTCTATCTCTCATGATTGGTCATTCCAAGTCTGTATAGAGGAGGAATATTAAAATCCATAAAACATTCAAAATCCAAATCATTTAAAAACAAGAAATGATCTAGAAGGCAACATTTAATAAAAATTTTAAAAGTCAAATCACACTAAAAGATGTGATTCTAAGCACATCTTCTTTTTCTAATCAAAGCTAAAAATCCATAGTTGGCCTCATGATAGAGCTGAGGCCCATTGGGGTATGATAGGATAGTAAATTAGAAAAGGAGAATACAAAAATATTTTAGTGCTACCTCCTTTCTCATGCAAGTAACCAATCATTTCAGTAGATTGACAGCTTTGTAAGGGGTCCTAAGGAATGAGGAACATGTTGTGAGAAGGTAAGTCCATTTTATTTTTCTTGTTCAAAACCTCCAACATTAGTTGATATTAATACCACACTTATTAGACTATATAGCTTTGTATTTAAAGAGAATAGGTATCCTCTATATATTGATGATCACTAGTCACTTAGCATCTTCTCATGTCTTTAGTTTGCCTCATGTCTCCTAAGGTCTTCTCATAATATGCCTAATTTATGCTTCTTACATTTCATTTTCACTCCCTAAAATCTAATATTCCTCCTTGATAAATATTTTTTTGTTAACTAATCACTTCCCCTAGGTATTCCATTTGTGAGTTACAGTGTAAGACCATGGATAGGACCTGACCGTCCTCAAAAATTACTAAAATTTTCAAATTACCATTCCAAACATCCATATTTACAATATTTTCACATTATTTCCATCTCATTGGTGTTCCCTTTTTAAGTTAGAGTCTAAGACCATGGATAGGACATGGCCTTCCTCACAAAATTTTCCAATATCTAAGTCAAAATGAAATTACATGTGTCAAATATGATATAAAATGTGATTGATTATGAATTACATGTCATTGAAATGATTTCCATATTGATTTAGTATGTTTTATGGTTATGTCATTAATCTTTAACTTTTATCTTCTTATTTTCTAATTGAATGTAAGAATCCAACCACTTTTATTAAGATTTTCATACTTCCCAACTTGAATTATTGTGATTAATTTAGGACCATTTTCTAATTTTGTTTATCTTTCATACTTCCCAATGTGATTTAGTATGATTGATTGACTTAATTGATTTTTTTATACCATTAGTCTTGTTTTTCCCAAAATCTATCACTCATTTTTGGTACAACATATGAACTATTTTGGTCCTGCAGGCCAAAATTATCTCTTCCCTTCTCAAAAAATTGTTTTGAGCATTCAAATTCTTCATTATTCAAGATTTTTTAGTTAATGGATTAGCTAGTTCAATAGGTTCAATGGTTTCAATAGGAAAATTCTCACAAAGGAACAAGTTCCCAACACTTAGGCAATTTCAATATTGGTTCAATGCCTTGGTTCAACCAAAAATGTTCATCGGAAAGCTTCAAAGGAAGGATTGAACCATTGAACCATTGAACGCCACTTCCAAAAGGTTAAAAGGTTCAATGGTTTCAAAGGTTCAATGACTTCGGCAAGCTTAAAGAGTTAAGCGCTTCATCAAAAGTTTAAGAAGTTCAACCGCTTCAAGGTTCAATAGCTTCAAAACACTTAACGAAAAGAAGAAGGCTTAAACCATTGAACCATTGAACCTTAAACCATTTTGGTTCAATAGTTCAATGGAACCAAATGGTTCAAAGTTTCAACAAGTGGTTGGTTCAACACATTTGGTTCGAGCGGTCAAAAGACTTAAGCCAAACCAAAGGATTTTGATAAAGAGATTGAACCATTAAACCAAAGTTGGTTTAATCAGTCAGTTCAAATGATTAGTATAAAGGAGTGCCCCAAAGCCCAAAGGCCAAAGTAACCTTGTGGAGGGTAGTGAACCAAAGGGCAGGTGCCCTTGCAGAGGGCAGGGAACATTTTCTCAAAGATCAAAGAGAAGGCTGAAAGGGTAAGATTTTCTTCAAAAAAGTGAACAAGGTAGAAAAGTTAGAATTCCTTCAGATTTATTCAAGGCAAAAGACAAGGTGAATTCTTTTGGAAAAAAATACTGAATGAATTCCTTTGGACTTTTGTCTAAAGGAATTCACCTGAAAGGAAAAGCCTGAAGAAAAGTAGACAAATCCAAAGAAAGATTTCCTTCGGACAAATTGTCTGAAGGAATTCCTTCAAACATTTTTTTCAAAGGAATTGGAGCCCAAATACCCTCCAAAGGAATTGGAGCCCAAAGGCCACTTGAAGGACCCTGGAGGTTAGGTACCCTTGTGGGGGGCTTTCAGCACCCACAAAATGGACCTTTCTCAAAGACCTGAAGGGACACCTTCCCTTCGGGGTGTTCCAAAGGCTTGATAAAGATGAAGGAAAAGCTTCAAAAGACTTAGATGGAAAGAAGACTTCAAAGAACAAAGAGATTGTGCCATTAAACCTTGAACCAAAGTGGTTCAAAGGTTCAAATGTTCAAAGACAGCCCCAAGTAAAGGAAGAACATGGATGATTCCAGAAGACCAGTTTAAAGGGATGGTTCAACCAAAGAGCAAGAAAGAAATTGAATGAAAAAGTGATTGAACCAAGAGAGTGATGGAACTAAGGAAATGATAAAGACTACTTAAACCATTGAACTATTGAACTAATGAACTTTCAAAGGTTCAAAGGTTCATGGTTCAATATGGTTCAAACAAGCAGCAACCATTGATGACCCCGTGAACATCAAATTTAAGGTAATGGAATATTTGTTAACTTTCAAATATAGCATAGAAATTGAAGGATGAACCAAGTGACCAGCTAAAGAAGATAGCTTGAGAGCTCAAATTGCTATAGGGAAGAGATAACAATACAAAAAGATAAGAAATATCTACAAGGGAGTTATTTCCAGTAGGTGAAACAATCAATCAAGTAGTCATCTGAGCACACCAAATCAAGGACACAACCTATTTTTCCTCCATGAAGTAAAGGCAAAGTAGACAGCTGTGCAAACATTAGGAAAAGGACTAGACAACTCATGCTAAGGAGGAGACATATAAGATGAATGGGCATGCCATAGTTAAGACAATGCACTATTCCAAGCATGGCCCCTTGATAGAACTAAAAGTGAATTCAAGGCATTGAATGCAGTGTGGACCATTCCATGTAACAAAGTGCCAAGATTTTCTTAGCTACCATATATTATAATCTCTTATTTTATGCAAAAGAGATCTTTCCATTATAGAAGCAAAACTCTACCCAAATTGAGAGGCGATTACTGAGACTTTGAGCTCAGATTATTGATCATATTTATTTATCTAAACAAGAAAGCAAGTTACTTTTAGACTTTGTGCTATTATAGCTTGTGTTATATTAGGAAATTATTCTTATGTCTATTTCCTAGGAGCATTCTTGTTTATTTAATTTGACAAGCAGAACTAGTGGAAGTAATCAGGAAGGTGTCTAGAGGCCAATTATGAAAAGACTTTGTGCTGTCACAATTGCCTTCAGTGTGTTTTTAGTTTTTAGTTTCTTTCTATGTAAAGTATCTTGGGATGACTTTGTTCCCCCATTGTATTTTGTATTTCACTCTTTAGGCAGTGGAGGTGGAGACTTTGTGTTCCATTTCATCCTGCTGGTTATTGTACCCTTGTTACCTGTTGGTTACCCACCAAAAAGAACTCCTACGCCCTGCTACAAGAACACTTCTAAAAGAAGAGAAGTTCCTTCAATATTATCACCAAGATTTCTCCTTTGTCTATGAACATCATCTCTAAAAAATAGAGATGTATGGTGTAGTCGTACCCCTGAGTGTTATTTTTTGCTTATATATATAGTATATAGCCCCTGCATATTTATAGGAAATCTACCCTTGATGAGAGGAGAGATTTTTCCACCTATAATGTGGTAAACCTACACATTTGGTTGACCAGTATCCCTTGCTGTGGTTAAAGAGACCTATTTTGCTCATCAGTTAGTTGGTGACAAAATATTCACCCAACAACTTTTTGGTGACTTCGCTGGGGAAGAGTGCACAGTTGGAAGCCTCAAGCTTCAAGCTGAAGCAAGAACATTTCTTTCTCATTTTTATTCTACAATCTAGTAACTCAAAAATATACTAGAATATAGAGAGCTCAAGGTGTTGTTGACCCTATTTATGAGTTGGTGCAACAGGGTAATTTTGATTCATTCCCTCCCCAACTTCAAGTTTAACGATCCAGGAGTGTTCCTCCTACCCATACCAGGTCACCACCACAAGGTAGAGATTATTTTTATACTATCAACAGAGCTTTACCTATACATACTCTACCCAAATTTTTTATCCCCCTTTTCCATAATCAAATCATGGTGGTTCAAGGCCCCTGGGGTAACTCATTCGGCCCACTCAATTTAACTCCACCTCTGCATGAGCTACCACGTAGTTCAAGGAAGAATTTCCCCAAATTATTTGGTGATGGGAGAGTTCATCTTGATGAACATATTACAACCTTCAACATAGCCTATAGTGTGATAGGTGTGGAATTTGAAGACGTAGCTGTCAGGCTATTTGCGGAAACACTACAAGGTGCTACTACAAACTAGTTCTACCATTTTCAGGCTAGGTCAGTGACTGATTGGGACACTCTTAAAGCTAAATTTGAAGCCAAGTTCAAGCTTGCAGGAGATGCACATGCATTGCTAGCCTATCTCACACAGATGAAGAAGGAACCTCATGAACCTATGAGGGACTTCATTGCCAGGTTTGACAAGTTGAGGAACAAAATTCCTGTAATTGCTTAGACAACACCTAAGAATCTTAAATGCTTCTTCATCAACTCACAACTACCTGAAGTGAGTTTTTTACTGAGGTGTGATGGCCACATAAACCTTGCTACTACTTAGGACTTAGCTACTGAGGTGGAATATGACCTTATCTTGGTAGGAAAGATAAGGAGAGATCCAAATAGAGGTAAATCATGTTCATCTTCTGAGTATCCATCTACAGGCACCACTAATCCATTGGTACAGAAGTTGGAAAATGAGTTGCTTACTCTTAAAAAGCAAATGGCACAAAGGATGTCTTTTTCCCCTTCATATAGAGATATACCAAGGAGGACATTCCCAAATCAGTCATACTAAGGTAATGCTGCCAGGAATCAAGGGCAAACAAATCATCTTCCTCCCCCATGGGGGAACTTTGCCATTGAAACACCTCCAAACAATTCAACAGTGGGATATCTTGAAGCTGAATTAGATTTCTCCTTCCAGCCTGAGTTGAACCCAAAATATGATGCTAATCTCTTCACATAAGGAGAAAAAGAATTAGCCAGTGACTCCAACATTAGTTTTTTGAATTACTAGGACGAACCTATAGTAAAGGTAAAACAGCTAAGGGACCATACACTATGTTCGCCTAGTCCAAGAATCAGTTGGCCTAGTAAGCTAATAAAGAAAAATTAGAGGAGTGAGCTTAGCTTGTAATTTCAATTTTCAAGTAGGGAACCACTCTATCTTTCTAGCCAAAGAACTTGGTGATTGTAAGAAAGGTAAGTACATCAAACATCCCTACTCCTACTTCAAATTCATAGACCAGTCCTCCCCCTCCCAAAAACCCAAAGGATGAATCCCCATCATCTGTACCTAGTTCATTTCAAACATTTGACATAATTGACCATATAAAAAAACTAAAATTCAAATATCTGAATTTGAATTCCTACAATCCAACCCTAAATAGTTGGATAAGTTGGTTCAATGTGTGAAGAACCAAAACATCCCTGTAGGACAAGTAATTTTTAAAGTAACTCATGATCCCCCCAAGAACACATCCACCTAGAATAACCTTGTCATTGATCCTCCTACTACTCCCAGAAGGTCATAACCATTTTATGTCTCCTTGCTAATAAACAATCATCAACTGAATAATTGCATCATTGATTTTGGTGCATCTAACAATGTCATGCCTGCCAAAGTGGTGGAATCCCTTGGTCTCACACTAACCAATAAATTTGGGAGATGTTTCTCCATGGAGAATAAATAAGTGCCACTACTAGGACAAATCAAGGATGCCCAATTTGCATTTGCTGCATTGCTTGATAAGAGAATCAAGATGACTATCCTGGTGGCCGACGTCCTAGCATCATATGACATCCTTCTTGGGTAATTTTTTTACAAGGATGTCGGGGGAGAGTTGAGCATAGACCTATTTGAGGCAAGGATCCCAGTCAAATGCATTATGTAGATATTGATCCCTAAAAAGGAAGCAAAATATGTGGTCACTCAAACATCAGCACCTGAAGCTCAAATTTTGTTTGAGTCTTCAGGCATGGATAATTACTTCTTATCCATGGAAGAAGTTCATGAGGTGTCTAATGAAGTTCTCAAATGTGTCAATCTAAAAATTGGTTAAAATAAAACAATAGAAAGATTGGTGGAGTGTAGTGCAAGTGTAAAAGAATCTCCCCCTCCAAACAGAGAAAAATCTAAGGAAAAATTAGTGTCTGATGAGGTATGGATTCTAGAATTCGATGGTAGCTACTCCTCTACTAGTTCAGGAGCTAGGATTGTGTTGATATCTCCTCAAGGAGATATTTTCCCTTCTTTATACAAATTATAATTTAGCAATACAAATAACATAGCTGAGTATGAATCTCTATTGCTTGGATTGAGAGCTGCTCGAGACAAAAGCATCAAACTCCTTCATGCCAAAGGATATGTTGAACTGGTGGTTTGTTAGGTGAGAAACCTGTATCAAACTAAAAATGAGAGATCGTGCCACTATCGCAATCTAGTCTAGGACCAAATTGAAATCTTTGATGCTTTCAACATCTCTACCATACCTAGGGAATTCAATGACCAAGTTGATGCATTGGCTATTTCAACAACTCTTCTAACCCTCACCCTGATTTTAAAGGAGATAGGTACACTATTGAACTTGTCTTTTGACCAAGTGTACTTGATAATACCAATCATTGGAAAGTGTTCAATGGTGAAAACCAAATCATTGCCTTCTTAAAATGAAAATATAGCTTTCAACAGCTTCATTTTGAAGGCATTGAGCCTTAAAAGCTTAAACCAACCCCTGAATCAAGTGCAGATGTAGGTGAAAAATTCCTACAACTTAAAGGGAATAGAATTTCCAAAGGATTGGTTTCCCTTGAGAAAATATTTGACAAACATGACAGATTCATCAAACAGTAGCAAATAGATTCAAGCTCCTCCCAGGAGTTTGATCAAATAAATCTGGGTACCAAAGAAAATCCCAAGATGGTGAACATTGGGAAGTGTTACACTCAAGAAGAAAAGTTCAAGTTCACTACTCTACTCAGCCAATACATGGATGTCCTAACATTCTCCTATGATGATCTGAAGTCACTCAGGCCTAAAGAAATCTACCATGAAATTCCTCTCAAGAGTGATTCGATGCCCTATAAGCAAAACTCTAGGTAGTACAATCTAAAGATATTAGGTACTATTCTATCCAAAATATAGAAAATGCTGAATTCTAGAATAATTTTCCCAATCCATCATTCCACATGGATTGCCAACATAGTGCCTGTAAGGAATAAGAATGGCAAAATTCAACTCTACATGGATTTTAGAAACTTAAATCAGTCATCTTTAAAGGATAACTATCCTCTGCCCATCATGGACCAAGTCCTTCAGACAATGACTAGTTCAGAGATGTTATCAATGCTAGATGGATTTTCTAGATATAATCAAGTTGAAGTTGGTGAAGTAGACCAACATAAGACTACCTTCACCATGTCTTGGGGAACCTTTGCATATCAAAGAATGCCTTTTGGCCTGATAAATGTGGGTGCCACCTTCTAAAGAGTAATAGACCTTACTTTCAAAGATGAAATGGGTAGGTTCATTGTAGTATACCTAGATGATTTAACAGTATTTTCTAAGCATCATCCTGACCATATGTGCCATTTGCAATAAGTGATAGAATGCTACTACTAGAATGGCATTTCTTTAAATCCTAAGAAGTATGTTTTTGGATTAACAGAGGGGAAACTTCTCAGACACATTGCATCCTGAGAAGGCATAAAGATTAACTCAGAAAGAGTCAAGTCCATCCAAGAGCTTACTTTTCCCACAAGGAAGACTGTAGTTCACTCTTTCTTCAAAAAAGTGAATTTTTTATGAAGTCTCATCCCCACATTTGCTAAGAAGACTCACCATATTGTAAACATAATGAAGGGAAAGGCCACTTTCAGCTAGACTAAAGAAGGCAAATTGGCATTCTAAGATATTAAGACAGCTATTGCCCACGCCCCAATTCTGGTTTGTCCAGACTATAACAAGGATTTCACAATGTATAGTTATGCTTTCGAGCACATGCTTTCAGCACTTCTAGTTCAACAGAACCAAGAAGGTATGGAATCTCCCATTTATTTCATGATCTATCCTCTCAAAGCTCATGAGCTGAAGTATTCAAACCTGGAGAAGCATGCTTATGTAGTGGTAAAGGTAGTGAATCATTTCTACTTTTACATCCTAAATTCACACACTACTACCCTGGTTCCTGACACCACAGTCAAATCTATATTAACTCAGTAGGATTTTGGAACCAAAAGAGGGAATTGGATTGCTAAAATCTAGGAGTTTGATCTAGTCATCAAACCAATGAAGATGGTGTGGGGAAGGGGCCTATGCCAATTGATTGCTGACAATAGAATAAAAGAAATAGAGCATGGAGAAGAAGAAATTGAAGACACACCAATAGTCCTCTTTGTCTCCATCACGAATAAGTGGTATTCAAGTATTGCTCATTTTCTTACTTATGGTGAGTGTCCTACTCACCTATCTCATAAAGAAAGGAGGACTGTCAAGTTAAAAGCTACCAATTTTGTCCTCTAGGACAATGGCTTGTATAGGAGCCTTGATGGAGTGTTCCTTTGCTACATGGATAAAGAGCAACAGAGCCAACTTTTAAAGTCCTTCCATAATCTCACTTATGGAGGACATTTTTTTGCTGCTATAACTGCCCATAAGATTCTATGAGTCAGGTATTACTATCCTACCTTGTTTCAAGATGCATACAAATGGGTATGAAGATGCGAGCTATGACAGTAGTTTGTTAGAAAACCCAAGTTAGTTGCCCTACCTCTCAATCTAGTGGTGATAGAAGAGCCATTTCAACAATGAGGAATTAATTTCATTGGTGCTGTAAACCCATCTTCAAGTGATGGACATGATTATGTCCTCACAACCATAGATTACTTCACCAAGTGGGTGGAAGCTATTCCAACCAAGCATGCTACTTCAGAAGTAGTGTGCAATTTCCTCAAGGATAATATCATTTCTAGGTTTGGGGTCCTAACCAAGATTGTCACACATAATGCAGCTTGTTTCACTTCCTAGGAGATTACCTAGTTCTATTTTTACTATGGGATTACCCTCTCCCACTCTTCTAATTATTTTCCACAAGGGAATGACCAAGCTGAATCAAGCAACAAGAACCTGGTGACTATCATCAAGAAGCTGGTAGATGACAACCAATGAGCATAGCATTAAGTATTGGTTAATGCTTTATGGGTAGACAAAATTACACTCAAGAGGGCAATTGGTATGTCACCATTCCAACTTCTTTATGGTTTCAATGCTAAGATACCAATCACCTTAGAATTACCATCATTGAAATTAGCTAAGGCAGTTGAAGATCATACATATGAAAGCTCCATCAATAAGAGGATCATGTGCTTGACTGAGCTAGATGAGTAGTAAACTATGGTGGTGGACTAAATTGCTACACATCAAAGTCTGGTGAAGAAGCTCTTTAACCATAAAGCAAAAAACCATGATTTCCAGATTGGAGATCAAGTCTTGTTGTGGGATAAGAGAAGAGAGCCAAAGGGAATGCATGGGAAATTTGACTCCCTTTAGAGGGGCCCTTTTGTTATCCATCAACTCAATGGTGAAAATAGTTTCTTGTTAAAGTGTCAATATGGCACCCCCTTTGCTCTGCCTCATAATGGGCAGCATCTGAAGAACTTCAATTTTTGAAGTATCAGATAAGTTCACCTGTACATATGTATATTTGTATAGTCTTTGTTTCTATTTTGTGTTATTTGCTTTCATTTTTGGTGCCTTTATTTTTTAGGTAGCATGACTCTGTAGCCAAATGGCATGCTTAAAGGCACTAGAGATTCTAGTTTCTACTCCCCTCAGTTGTTCCAAATTTTCAACTGAAGAAAGTTCCCCAATTGGAGCCAGCTATTGTTCCCAAAATCTATCACTCATTTTTGGGACAGCATATGAACTATTTTGGTTTTGTAGGCCAAAATTATCTCTTCCCTTCTCAAAAAATTATTTTGAGCATTCAAATTCTTCATTATTAAAGCTTTTTTAGTTAAGGGATTAGCAGGTTCAACAGGTTTAATGGCTTCAATAGGCAAATTCTCACAAAGGAACAAGTTCCCAACACTTAGGAAATTTCAAGATTGGTTCAACACCTCAGTTCAACCAAAAATATTCATCAACAATCTCGAAAGAAAGGATTGAACCATTGAACCATTGAACCCCACTTCCAAAAGGTTCAAAGGTTCAAGGACGTTAGCAAGCTTAAAGAGTTAAGTGCTTCAGTAGAAGTTCAACAAGTTCAACTGCTTCAAGGTTCAATGGTTTCAAAACACTTAATGAAAAGAAGAAGGCTTGAAACATTGAACCATTGAACCTTAAACCATTTTGGTTCAATGGTTCAATAGAACCAAATGGTTTAAAGGTTCAATGAGTGGTTGGTTCAATGCATTTGGTTCGAGTGGTCAAAAAAATTAAGCCAAAACAAAGGATTCTGATAAAGAGATTGAATCATTGAACTGTTGAACCAAAGTTAGTTTAATTGGTCAGTTCAAATGATCAATTCAAAGGAGTGCCCCAAAGTCCAAAGGCTAAAGTACTGTTGCAGAGGGAAGTGAACCAAAGGGTAGGTGCCCTTGCAGAGGGTAGGGAATATTTTCTCAAAGATCAAAGAGAAGGCTGAAAGGGTAATACTTTCTTCAAAAAAGTGAACAAGGCAGAAAGGTTGGAATTCCTTCAGATTTATTCAAGGAAAAAGATAAGGTGAATTATTTTAGATAAAAAATCCAAAGGAATTCCTTTAGACTTTTGTCTGAAGGAATTTGCCTGAAAGGAAAAGCCCAAAGAAAAGTAGACAAAGCCAAGGAAAGATTATCTTTAAACAAATTATTTGAAGGAATTCCTTCAGACATTTTGTCTAAAGGAATTGGAGCCTGAAGACCCTCTGAAGGAATTGGAGCTTGAAGGCTGCCCGAAGGACCTCGTAGGGTAAGTACCCTTATGGGGGGCTCTCATCACCCACAAAATGGACCTTTGTCAAAGACCCGAAGGGACACCTTCCCTTCAGGGTGTTCTAAAGGCTTGATAAAGATGAAGGAAAAGATTTAAAAGACTTATATATAAAGAAGAATTAAAAGAACAAAGAGATTAAATTATTGAACCTTGAACTAAAGTGGTTCAAAGGTTCAAAGACAGTCCCAAGTAAAGGAAAAACATGGATGATTCCAGAAAACTAGTTCAAAGGGATGGTTTAACCAAAGAGTAAGAAAACAATTGAACCAAAAAGTGATTGAACCAAGAGAATGATGGAACCAAGGCACTGATAAAGACTACTTAAACTGTTGAACTATTAAACTAATGAACTTTCAAAGGTTCAAAGGTTCACTGTTCAATATGGTTCAAACAAGAAACAACCATTGACGACCCTGCGAACATCAAATTTAAGGTAATGGAATATCTATTAAATTTCAAATATAACACAAAACTTGAAGGATGAACCAAGAAACCAACTAAAGAAGATATCCTGAGAGCTCAAATTGTTATAGGGAAGAGAGAATAATACATAAAGATCAGAAATGTCTACAAGGGAGTTATTTCCAGTAGGTGAAACAGTTGATCAAGTAGTCATCTGAGCACACCAAATCAAGGACATGACATATTTTTATTCCATGAAGTAAAGGCAAAGTGGACAACTATGTAGACATCAAGAAAAGGACCAGATAACCCATGCTAAGGAGGAGACATATAAGATGAATGGCCATGCCATAGTTAAGGCAATGCATTGTTTCAAGTATGGCCCCTTGATAGAATTAAAAGTGCATTCAAGGCATTGAATGTAGTATGGGCCATTCCATGTAACAAAGTTCCAAGCCTTTCTTGTCTACCATATATTTTAATCTCTTGTTTTATGCAAAAGAGATCTTTCCATTATAGAAGCAAAACTCTGCCTGAATTGAGAGGCGATTATTGAGACTTTGAGCTTAGATTATTGATCATATTTCTTTATCTGAATGAGAAAGCAAGTTAATTTTAGACTTTGTGATGTTATAACTTGTGTTATCTTAGGAAATTGTTCTTATGTCTATTTACTAGGAGCATTCTTGTTTATTTAATTTGACAAGTAGAACTAGTGGAAGTAATCAGGAAGGTGTCCTGAGGCCAATTGTGGAAAGACTTTGTGCTATCACAATTGTCTTCAGTGTGTTTTTAGTTTTTAGTTTCTTTCTATGTAAAGGATCTTGGGATGACTTTGTGCCCCCATTGTCCTTTGTATTTCACTCTTTGGGTAGTTGAGGTGGAGACTTTTGTTCCATTTCATCCTGTTGGTTACTGTGCCCTTGTTACTAGTTGGTTACCCACTAGAAAGAACTCTTGCACCCTGCTGTAAGACCACTTCTGAAAGATGAGAAGTGCCTTCAGTATTATCACCAGGATTTCTCCTTTTTCTATGAACATCATCTCTAAAATAAGAGAGATGGATGGTGTAGTCCTACCCCAGAGTGTTATTTTTTGCTTATATATAATATATATATCCCCTGCATATTTATAGGGAACCTCCCCTTAATGAGAGGAGATATTTGTCCACCTTTGATGTGGTAAACCTACACATTTGGCCAACCAATCTCCCTTGTTATGGTTGAAGAGACCTATTTTTCTCATCAGTTAGCTGGTGACAAAATATTCACCCAATAAGTCTTTCACATGTTTTCCATTTTATTACATTATTTTCATACTTCTCAATGTGATTTAGTGTGATTTTACTTGTTTTAGTTTGGTGCCAATATTTTTCATGGTTTAAAAACATTTTTACCTCTTATTTACCACATTTTTGGTTTATTATACTCAATCATATTTTATTACTACACATTTACTATCATGATATAGTGTGTAGTGCATTTATTTTTTATTAATTATAATTTTCCAAGTCTTTTTGCTTGTTTATTTTTAACCACACATGTGTACTACATAATGCTAGAAAAGAAAACACCACACAAATATTTGATATAGCATATACAACAAAATAAAATACATGAGATATAAATAAATATATCCATGCATCCACAATATAACCCATAAGATTAACACTCAAATGTCACAATAAAATATATCTATATATATCATGTGTTTTAAATATAAATAATACAAAAAATACATCACTCTAAATTTATGGTTAGGCCCCATCATGTCTATCTCATGGCCTAATAATGCTACCCATAGATGCCTTAGACCATCTCCTCTACATAGTATAATGTAATGAGGTTGTTTGATGCCTCAAACCTGCTACCTATCCCTATAAGTTGGCCACTTGGGCCTGAACCTATCCCAACTAGATAATTATAACCATATACACAACTCTCTCCTGAGACAAGGTATACCATGCCTATGCCTCTCCTACTTCCACCCTTGTTGATGGCTATAATCCATCTCTACATAACTATAACTACCTCATAGCCTCCCCCACTAGTATAAAATAACCCACCTAAGCTGGGGTAGATGGTACCATATGATTATCCAGTGTGGTGGGGTCATATGGTGCTAGCATCCCATATATAATATCATGGTGTGCTCCCATCACTAGGAATACCCATCTGACCTCCTCATCCATAGGATCTATAAAATTCAAACCATATAGATATTAGATCACAAATAAATCTTAATGTATTTCTATCTACAATCATATACAACTAGTAATCTATTGAAAAAATTAAATATATAACATTTCCACCCATGTACGTTTTAGGCCTCTCCTTAGTGGTGCCTCTATCAACTAGCTTTGCCTTGGGTTGACTGATGGTTCATCTTAGATAACCACCCTCTATACTCAATCTTACCATTAGAATATCCATCAATGGTAAAATTGAGGTGGTTATTTCTCCTCCTACTATGGTACCTAATGCATCCCAACATACACATCCATACCCTCTCCTTCTCTAGCTATCAAATGTCATGCTCAACCAGTCCATGGTCTCACACAATAAGTCTGATCTCTAGTCTCTCAAATAATTCTCCTCCTCCTCTTATCCCCCTTGGTTTTCTTTCATGTCATGCCCAAAATGTGGGTACCACTATAGGAGCTATTGAGTGTGGGATTTTGAACTATCCTAGTAAGTATGACACTAGTTTTGGATCTACCCACCAAGTATAATGTCCCATGATCTGATATTGAGCCAAACCTAGTACCATAGTTTGCCAACTTGGCCAAATAGTAGAAATATGAGTATAGGGCTACCACATGATCTCTCCTTGTATGACTATTTATAGCACTGGTATGTGAGGCATGCCTCATACCACTTGATCCTATCTTCCTCATGCATGTACTACTAAGTTATCCTATTTAATGTTTTATCTTCTATAAACTAATTTGACCCAATCAAATTTGTTCATTCATTGCAATGACTTTTGACTAATTTTCATAAATGCCTTGGGTATTTATTACTCTGACTCTTTCTTACCCAATATCCCATTTGACCCCTAATATCCCTAAAAATTTCCTAGGGTTCATTATGGTATCTATATTTTAACTAATTGTCAAATTCATATAAAACACTCAATCAAAAATAACAATACTCAAAATTTTGAAAATTTTAATTACTTACATGTGCTGCATTTGATGTGGCCACTATGCATCCTCCCTATCTCAGTTGTTGTCTCATCACCATCATGGCTATCTAGGCTCTCACTAGGTCTCTTAAATTTCTATTTTTATCAAAATATTAAATAATATCAAATGAATTCTTTTTCACCCTATTTATATTTACAATTCACAATTATTTACCCTTCAAATATTTATCATTAGATTCCTTGTTTTGATCTTATCTTTATTTCTACTAACTCTTTTTCCAAACTGTAAAATGTTATGTAATCCTGAAGTCATAAGGAATATTTATAACTATTACATGCCTATACATTTTTTTTGATTTTACGCTCTTTTTCACTAATCTATATAGGTTTGCCTAATTTTCCTCATATTATATGCCTTCACATCTCTTGCATCTACTTATTTATCTATAACACTAAGGTAAGTAAAGGTATGTGTTCTTCAATTCTATATTTTCATTTGTATTATTTTCTCCTTACTACACTTTACTTATCATCAAATTTTTGTGTCATCATGTCATTTTCCTAGAGCACCATCCCCTATTGTACCTACATGACATGTGATGAGATTTGAGTGGGGCATATGTATACACAATATTTTCAAACTTTTATCAATTATTGATGCTCTTTATCTTGTAAGAACCCATCAAGTCTCAATCTCTTTGAGTTTATGCCCTAAGGGGTGTACTAAGAAAGGGGTGGGAAAATCATTATGCTTTGCAAGATTATTGTCCCTTTTACCACTTGTTATCTACACACTTATCTCCTAAAAACCATTCCCCTAAGTTTGGCATCCTCTTTTACACACTCCTCTAGTCACTTTCCACCTTCATTAGCCATTTCCTTAACCTAAACCCCTTTTTATAGTTTACATGAATAAGTCAACCATATTGACCTTGTATCCTTATTGAAAAAACTTATTAGGGACTAGGTCATTCCATGGCCAACCTAGTCCATGACATAATTAGTTTTTGTCAATTATTGTACTAGGTCAACTGGGTCAACCTTATTAGCTAAAATATTTATAAGGGTTTAATGTTATATTTTATTATATAAAAATAACCATTTCCATCATTTATCACAAATAGAAGAAGTAAAATATATTGTGCATCTACTTATCTACCATTCAAATTGAATAACAAGCTTAGGGTTTCATACTTTATTTGGAGATATGGATTTTTTTCTGTTAAAAAGTATTTTAGATTGATAGGTTGTGTATCGTATATATGATTTATCTTTGTCATCCTTACATACCACAACAATCTCTTACAAAGCACCTTGGCCAAGGGAGAGATTGAGGCTCAGTGGGTTCATCTTCAAAGGTAAGTATTACTAACTTTATTCCTCATTTATAAAAGTAGATAGATATACATTTGAGCTTATCTTCCATGATTTTTGATTTTGTATACATTGATGTGAGTATATGCATTCTATGGATTTTTAATTTTAATGTTTATTACCCCACTCTGTGCACAAGCTTTGGTGAGAACTAGATTAGATTAGATTTACTTGTTATTAGTTTAGTGAATATGAAAACATAGGACCTATTTTGGTTTATTACATAATATTTCTTGACTGGAGGCTTTAGAACCCTCCCTAGTGATATTATTGTGGTAAGAGATCCCTTTTCTAGGTCTAGTGGATCCATATTGGTCATGACCCCAATTATCTAATATATCCCCAATTGAAAGTGTAAGTAGGATCTATCTTCTCTAAGCTAGGATTGATTTGTAGACATGTTGAATTTCCCATTGTATACACATACAATCTAAAATTTGTATTTTTGAGAAAATATTTGAATGTTTTTATATTTTTGAACATATTAGATTATTTTTGTGTTTTTTGAATATAAGCTATGTACAATCAACATGAAAATGAATCTATATATGAGTAAGA
The DNA here is from genome assembly GCA_037957365.1 of Torreya grandis. Classification (NCBI taxonomy): domain Eukaryota; kingdom Viridiplantae; phylum Streptophyta; class Pinopsida; order Cupressales; family Taxaceae; genus Torreya; species Torreya grandis. The sequence continues at coordinate 979,301 of JARHVA010003651.1, forward strand.
TAAGAAAAATTATGTATAAGTAAACTATGAGTTTTTTAAGTATAGAATCTCTTTATATAGATGATGCTCATTGGATTATTCATTGCCTTAACATCGAGTTAAGCTAAACATTATACCTTGGGGCTCAGATTTTCTAAAATTAAGTATGGGCCAAGCTAATTTGGTTTAAACTTTCCTTTTGTCTCTTCTTTGGTGCTGGTGTTTTTGAGGTTATCTTTTAGAATGAGATCATTGACTTTGAATTCTCTTATATAAACACAAATATTATATGTCTATTAGATTAATTTATAGTATGCTCTAAGGTTATTTATAGCTTGGATGTGTGTGTGACCAATTACTCTAAGTCATGAATATGTTTTTTTTTTTTGTATTAGTCATCTATGATAATCCATTTTATGGATAATCATAAGGATGGAATTTATAATTCTAGTAGGATAATTGATTTAGTTACATAAACTATTGAATAAGGAGTAGCTCCTATTGGTATGTGAGTAAAAGTGTAGTAAAGCCATATTTCATAGACGAGTTGATTATGCCAATCATCACCAAATTTGGTAACCATTTTACTCAAGATACTATTAATTATATTATTTATATATTTTACTTAACCATTACCTTGTGGGTAGTATGGAGTAGAGAACTTATGTCAGATCTTATATTTAACACAAAATTTCTTCATTGTTTTGTTCTTAAAAGAGGTTTTATTATCTATAATAATGGTTTCTAGTGGGCATAAATGAGAAATGATGTTCATAATGAGCAAATGACATATATATTATCCTTTTGTGGATTGTAATGGGATGATTTCACCCATTTAGTAAAGTATTATGTAGCTTTAATGATACATTTGTGTCCCCTTATGGATTATGGGTTAATTTTACCAATTAGATCAAAGCCACATAACATGAATGGCCATAGGGAGACAATAGATTGTAATTTTTGTCAAATAACATGGTTTATATTACTATGTCATTGAAATTTATTTCATATTTTAACATATTCTTGACATTATGGTTCTATGGTGAACCAATAATATCCTTACTAAAGTAATTTATGTGACATTGCTTTCTCACTAAAATAGCCACCACATTTTTTGTCATGTACTTAGTTGATGGCCAACTTAGATTTACTAGATGTCAAAAATTAGAGTAAGTGTCCATCAAAATATTGTTTAAATAAGTCCCCAATGATAATGACATAATGGAGGTCATTTCTCTATAATTTATGCTTACCAGTTGTGTAGAAAATTGTAAATATTGGAAACCATTATGAGGCTTTTATACTACATGTGGTGGTTAAAATTGATAGAGATATGAGATCAATATGGTATATTGATGGTAATAATAATCATTTAATAGTGAATATAGATTACTCATCATTGATGTCAATCTAGATCAATGATGCCACATTTTCCATTGCATTGATGTGGTGATTGTGTTTTCAAGGAATATTTTTGATAGAGAAGTATTTGAACTAAGCATGTAGACATTGAACCATATTATTGTATGGTATTAAGCATTCTTCCTGGGATTGGTAGACATTTATGACTTTATTCACAAACAAATGTGAATCCCCATATATATTAATAGATTTTACTTAGATAAATTGAGCTACATAGAGGCCAAGGATAAGTGCCTCGTATTTTACAATATTGCTTTTGCATGAGAAACTTAATGAATATGTAAGTGGCACTATTTTCCATAGTGGAGTGATAAAGATAATTATATATCTAGTGTATGATGCACATCTAGAACCATCAAAGAACATCATCCATGTGATGAAATTAATTATTTAAGCTATGAAATATTCTCAAAATTTATCATTAAAAGGATCGATATCTAATAGTGAAGATATTTCTAATTGGTCTACAATTATTTGGCCATTTATCAATTTTTGTAACATGATTTTTAGATAAAAATCTATGTGTAACATTACCCATTTTTATATATGGTTGGAAAGGTGTTGTTTTGATATAATAAATTTTAAATGAACTATTTTTGTAATAACCTATGTCTCATTGTTGATCATATAGAGTCAAAGTTTTTATGTAATGAATATGAGTGATAAATAGAGTTTTTCCATTATGAAATAGTTTTTTTCATAATCAAAAAGTGTGAAACTTGTGTATTAAATAGTTTGATCTTCACTTTGGTCATCATGTTATCTAAGAGTGCATCGAGTGCGTGTTCAGTCATAGAAATGTAAAGGAGAAGTAGCCCATTAGGTATGGGTGGTACCAAGATAGGTAGATTCAACAAATATTATTTGAGCTCATTAAAGATTTATTGACATGAAATATCCCATTAAAATTTTGTATCTTTCTTAATTAATCTTATGAATTACTAAGTTTTATATGTTAGCTATACCAAAAAGTGATGTATTACTTGAATTTTACCCTGTAACAATCAAAGTTACTTTAAGTTTGTATGACGAGTCATATCCATTATAACTTTGAATTTATTTGGATATACCTCGATGTCATGTTGGGATATTGTAAAGCCCAATAATTTACCAGATATGAGACCAAAGATGCATTTATTTGGATTTAGTCATACATTGTACTAACTCAACCTTTCAAAAATCTATCATAAATTAACTGCATGATGTTATCACTCTTTTTATTTAGCTAATAAGTCATCAACATAGTCTTCAACTATTTTATGAATTATATAATGAAAAATGTGGGTCATAGTTTGTTGGCATATTTATCCAATGTTCTTTAATCCAAAAGGCATGACTATATAACAAACAATACCCCATAGTTTGTTTGCACATCGAAGTCTTGATTAGACACAATTTTAGAGGTTTCAAAAATATTGTAATGATCAACCAAAAAAATATCATTGAAACTATAATGGAATGATTTTTTTAACTTACTTAGAGATAAAAACAGCTCCTGCTATGGCTCCAGTGCGCACGCAACTTCTAAATTCAAAATCGAAGCCAGATGATGTGGATCTTGTGGTTAGAGTGGTTGATGCAATGGGTGGGGCTTCCTCAACGAGTGGGGGTAGGGTTCTGACCGCCCCTAACGTGATTCCTTCTAATCCCAACTCATGTCTAGTTTAAGGATCCCCTATTTCTGGTTTTGGTCTTGGTTCTAGGGGAAGGACTTTTGCTGACGTGGCTGCTTTTGAAGCTAGATTACATGATGCTCTTCCTCACGTATCATCTAGGCCTTCTAATGTTTCTCTTGTAAGTGCCTTAAAACCTATTAGGGTAACTCTAGATCCAGAATCAGTTGAAGACATATTTAACATGGCAAAAGAGTTTTCCTCTCTTGCTGCTATTTTTTGCTTTCATGGATTTTGGCCCTCTCTTGCAGATCTACAGGGTTGGATCTCCAAGAACTAGATGCCACTTATAGAAAATAATGTTCAAATATTCCCGTGTGTTAAAGGTTTTTTTATAGTAAAGTTCTTCTGCTCTAATGACAAGGAGATTATTTTGTGCCAGAATAATTTTTCTTGGTAGGGCAGATATCCACTTATGGCCAAACCGTGGCATGTAGATTTTGATCCTCTCTCAGAATCCTTTAATAAGTTCCCTCTATGGGTCCATCTCCCTAATATTCCAATACATATTTGGCATAATTTGGTTTTTGAAACTATTGGAAATGCTATTGGGGATTTCTTATTTGTGGATGCAGACACTTCAGATATTCTCCATTCAACCTATGCACACTTTCTGGTAGATTTGGATATATTTAAGGGCCTTCTTAAGGTGATTTTCTTGGATTACCCAAGGGGTACTTGGACACAAATGTTGGATTTTGAATGTATCCCTTTTCATTGTAGGAAGTGCCACCTGACGGGCCATATTGCTGCTCATTGTGCTGACGGGAAATCCAAATCTAGATGATGAACTTCTTGGTGGTCTGGGGCTTCCTCTAAGCATTACATGATTAAACAACCCTTGGAAGCTCTGACTATTCCTGAGATAGAGGATAGTGTTCACTCCGAGCTAGTGGTTGCAAAGGATCCTTTGGTGAAACACTCCCTTGAAGCTCCCACGAAGGCTGTGGTTAGTGATATTTCTGAGCCAGCGATTGAGGGGGCATTGGTCACATCCCCTATTCTAGAGGATCCTCCTAGGATCTAGAATTTGTCTGATTCTCAAAAGGAGTTTGTTGTGGTGTCCGTGTCCCCTGGGTTCCATGGATCTTTGTCTTCTAAGGCATGGGGTGTTGTGGCAGAAAATTTAGAGGATGGATGGATAGTAGTTAAGAAGAAGAAGTCTATGCCTTTGGTCCCCCCTCTAGATAATAATCTTCGGTCGTGTAAAAAAAAACCTCAATTTAAAAGGTAAGTTCCCTTTTGCTGACTATTTTTTTTTTGGGGGATTGGTAAACTAGTAGTTTCACTAGTTTGTTGGTTACTGGTTTGGGCATTTTTTCAGATTGCTGATCCAGTCTGTTAACTTTCCTTCTAGTGTTTTGTTGGTAGTTTTATCTGGTCACATCTATTGGTAATAGGTCCCTGTAAAACTTGGTTTTGTTGTGTTTTCTGGTTTTAGGTTCTTTTAACCTGGTTGAGCTTAAAGGCTTATCTTTCTTCTTGATGTATTGGGTTTTGGGGCCCCATCAAAACCTGCTTTTACCTCAATCTAAAACAAATAGTGCCCCATGGTGTGATAAAAGATGTTTTTTATTGATCTTATTTAGCTACCTTGATTTGATTATAACTAGTGAAACCATCCATGAAAGATAACATCTCATATCTTTTTGTGGAGTATATTATCATATAAATGTTAGTTAAGGTAAAGTCATTCATAGGACATTTTTTATTTAAATCTCTAGAGTTAAAGTAGCTTCAAATTTGGCCATTAGGATTAACTATTGGTATAATGTTGGATACCCATTTGGGGTGAGAAACTAGCTAAATGAATCATACATAAAGGAGACATTGGATCTCATCTTTAACTAATAGATCCACATTATGATGCATTTTTATAATCTTTTATTTTACTAAATTTGTATTTGGATAGAGTGCAATGTTGTGTACTATAATTGAAAGATTGATTCCTAACGTATCTAAATAGGTCCAAGAAAACATTTTAGGGAAGTCCTTTAAAATATATTGAATATCTACATCCTCTTATTCATGTAGGGTGCAAACTAAAAATATTATGTGAGAATCAATGCCTATGCCATAATTGAATTCAAATGTTTCTTTATTAATTAATGTAGATTGATCAATGGTGTAAGGTGTTTTAGGTAAGGTTCCATATGTGTCAATTGGAATATTATCTAGAATGTTAGAACTCTCACTGAAGTATGATTGAGTATTCATCAAATGAGGAAACTTATTATTATGATATAAGGAAGGGATATCCTCATATTCACCTAATAATTATAAGCGAGCTTTGTTGTTAGCAAATACATCAAAAGTGAGTAGATCTAGAGAAATGTTATCATTAATAAGGTTAGGGCACACAATTAAGAGTGTAAATATATGATTTACTATATTGTCTATCCATGGAATAGGTGGACAAAACACTATATACTAATAATCATGGTGGGAAGACCTAGTATTAGATGTGTTATCCTTATATCTAAATCCTTATCTATTTTTTTAATCAAATGCCTCAATAAGATTAATAATTCCTTATTCATTTTTTCTAAGGTTTTATCCTATGTAGTCCATTTTTTTAATTATAAATAGATAATTAAATTTATTATCATGTATACCTAAGGTGTTTATGGGAGTCATATGTAAACTTTGAATAGTAGACTGTGTAGGTGTTGTAGAAAAATCCATGTGAGGAATATAGTTGTGTGTAGGCTCTATATTCTGACATTATTTGAATGGTTCCTAATCCATAGGGAATGTGTATATATAACCTTAGTAACTAAATTTTAAACATGCATGTAATGTTGAGGGGACTATGTTCATATCATGAATATAAGGTCTCTCAAGCAAGATATTTTAATTAAGGTCATTGGGAATAATTTAACATGTTGTAGGTAGCATTCTAGGTCCTAATGTAAGATTTAGTGTTATTTGACCCAAAAATTTGCATGGAATATTATTAAATCCTTAGATGTTCATATCAGATGGTAGAAATCCTTCGTATGTATATTAATAAGTTAGATAAAAGAGATATTACAAATTCTAACCTTGATTCATTGTCAACCAACACTCGTTTGACACTCATATAATTAATTTGTAATTGGATGTAAAGAGGTATATGTTGATCTATTATATGTTGAGGTGGAATATTTCTTTTTCAAAAGAAATATGATCTTTAATCCATTTCATAATATTGATTATATAAGTAACATAAGCTATATTTTTTGTGCTTGGTACCCTAGTATCATAAAGTGTTGCATACAAGAGATATTTATGTGTTAAAATGTTGTAAAATATCTAAAATGGAAACTATGGCTATATAGACACTTATTTGATCAATAAAGTTATAGCCTTGGGTTTTACTAACTTGCCATTCTTTGAGACCCCTTGTGGACATCATAATATGGATCATAGGGTCTACTATGAGCATAGAGATGGAAGTAGGATCATGATAGTAGATACATGGGTAGGGTTTAGAAGTAGGAGGGATAATCAAAACCACTAATGTTCTCTTATGTCAAGTAGTAATAGGCAAGGAATTAAAGTGAACCAAATATAAAAAAGGCATCTAAAGGATATTTTTTAATTTTAGGTGTTGTGTTTTTTATCTCATGTATTATGTCTTATATATGTGTAATGATATATGGTTTGATTGAATTTCACATAAGATACAAGTAACATGCTAGAGAGATTATGAAAAATTGCATAGGAAAGTAATAAATAATATTTGTCATGATTATCATGTTTATAATAAATAAAAATTAGAAGATATAGGGATATAAAATTTGAGTATGAGGAATTTTAGAAGGTGGTGAACATAAAACCTAATAATGGGCTAGGGTTAGGGAAATAATGGAAGTAAGTTAGGTTCACCAAATAATTTAACTATTTTGGGAATTAATGTAAAACCCTAACTATATAAAATAGATGAGCATATAAATTAGGTAATAAAATATTAAAATATCAATAGCCATTGATTTGTACAATAATTGATTTATTTTATTAGCCTATAAATAGAAATGAATTAAAAAGGAGGTAGTTAGCTAGAAAATATGACTAGAATAAACAAGTGGTAGGTTAGAAATCGATGAAAGAGTAAGGAAGAGTGTCATCAATAGGAAATAAGTTTCAAAACCCCTTTTAGATAGCATGGCTCTCTTTACCAATAATACACTAAACTATTGACCTTATGTTTTGTGTTATTAACCCTATGCATATAAAATAGTGAAACTTAGGGTAGAACTTTACTCTATTTTTGGAAGCCTATGCCAATATGATCAAGATATGGATAATCATTTGTGTTACATTTTGACTAATTTCACTATAAAACCCTAAGCCTCCATGTTTTTGATGACCATAAGTGTAAGAAGAGTGTTTTTAGTATGATAGGCTAGACATGACATCAACACCACATTTGTTGAGCATTGCCTACATACCAATACCTTGAAATGGGATCAATCCCGATTTAGTTCTCCCAATCTAAGTGCTAGTGCAAGTGAGAGTGATGCTAGTATGCTTAAGTAAGAATGCCAATTTGAATGCTTTGAGTGTGACATGAAACTAAAAATCTAATTAAAATTGAGCTCTAGGATTTTGTAAACGAATGTATGCAAAAAAGGGGTAAATAGGGATCAATGACCTTAATTTTCATAATTATTTCTAACCTTATTCATGAGAATTGCCATCTAATGGATGAATGAATTATAGTGGTATTTACATAGTGTTATGGTATTTATTAAAACATGAATAAGTCTAAGTTAACCCTAAGACACTTTAGGGAGTGGAAAATTATCTTTTAGTGAAGAATTAGTTGAGGGTCAATAGTATTTCCCCATTTGCTAATAGTGTACTGCATTATAGACCAAAGGGGGGATGTTATTGTTCAGGTGGATGGTACATGTGACCAATTATATGGATTCTTAGGAGATGGATTAATGTGTCTTTCGGTATATCTAGCATGGTTTGGATGCACATACAAGTTTAAAAAATATCAAAAAAGGTCCTAAGATAAGTCTATGGCTAAGATAAGGATACAGTGGTCTCAAGTGACACTCATTGCATTAAATGACATTTTAGATGATTAAAAATAATAACTTCATTAATAAATTAAGTAGGGGGGTTTATATACTAAATTATGATTTACATAGTAATATAATCTTGTATGATTTGAAAACATCCATCATGGTTGTATCTTTCATTTATAAACCTGATCACTGCTAAAAGGATCACATTCACCATATCACTGTGCCAAAATAATTACCTCTTAGTCCTATCATTTTTATTCTAATGACTAGGCCTTCTATATTGTTCAAAAATATCTAAACCTAATTATTATCCTTCACCATCAATTTTGGACCTATATTTTTTTTATAGCTTCCTAGATGCTTGCATCCCAAGTGGACACCTGCATTGATGCAAGTGTCCAATTTTCCTATAAAGTGTCCAGTGCCCAAAAGTCATTAATTTTAAAAATGAAACATATCCTAAAGGTTGGCCTAAGTGATTTAGTGTGAGATATTTTCAAAAGACATTGGTATATATACAATATCAACCCTCATTCATTCCTCACCTAGAAAATATCAAGAACTCATAAGGCAACTAAAAATAAGAACTCAATCAAGAATATAAGTGACCAAACCTAACCTATTAACACATATCATTAGAGTAAATTTGAATAAAAAATATTCATCCTAAATAAATCCTTAAAATATAAAATATGCCATATGAAAACAATTCAAAATGTTTAAAAGATGATATCATTCCTTAGGGTAAAATAATATGATAAATATTATTTATTATATAAAACTTAAAGTAAATCACTTGGTTTAGATAACCTTAATTTATTCCATCTTTTATTTTTTATTGGAAAGATAAAGATTTTCATTTTTACATATTTAGTTATTATAGAAGGTATTGTGATTTTACATGAAACACATTCCATCCAATCCATACACTTAGCTTCTATTTTATAGAATTACATTAGTACCAAATCCATTACAGAGCAATAAAACCTGTATGCACACATGATACAATATGATTTTATTATAATATTTAGCATATATAACAAGGTTTAATAAATGTAGTTTGATTATTATTTTACATGGAGTAGGTGATTCTTAGATTCCTCTACAATTCTATTTTATTGATAAATTAAATATTGTTTTTTTTGGAAATGATGCAACATTCCATGTCAGGGCATTATTTATTCTTGAACACAAAGTAATAAATAAAAAATATATTAGAGTACTAATAAAAAACTATTTTTTTGTGCATAATAATTAATTTCATTTGGGTTTATCATCAATGATTTATAAAGGGGATATATAGCGCTAGTTTCCATGAATTTTTATTATCAATAGAATTTCCTTGATATAGATTAAATTGGGTTGAGTCCAATTTTATTTATATCATTAGTTAATTTAGGAACCTATTTATATAATACACGTTTATGCAATGGTAACATTTATGAATAACATAAAAGCCACATTTTTAATCAACCATAATCTCATCAGAGCCTCAAGCTTCAATAACACCCACTTCTAATACCCTTGTTATTACTTCTTATTTAAATCCCTTTGCATCAATTTCATGTAACCCAAAATAAAATTTAGCCTCTTCATTTAGGTCATCATTAAATTTAAAATAAAATAGGCACATTGAAATTTATCTATACAATGACTTGTGAGTTAAATATTGGCACTATTCTTATTTAACTACCAATCCTATGGTCATGTATGTAATATTCATATTTTTATTTTATGATCACCAATTGTTTGATAAAATTTAGGAGACAAACATGAATGAAAATGGATTCACTTTCACAAGACTTCTTAGAACATGTGTATGTTTAGTAAATAAAAGAGAAGGAAAATAGTTCCATGATACATTATTAAGAATTAATTTGAGTCTTAAGATGTTTTTGGATGTTCCATTATTGATATGTATGACAAATATGGGAGTATAGAGGATGCATGATTTTTTTTAATTAAATATCTAATCGCAATATGGTTTTAGGGAATCTAATAATAATAGTGTATGGTCAGAGTAATCTACAACATGCATATTTACAAGTCTTTCATAAAATGAAACACGTAGATATGATATTAGGCATGAGTTATATTGTAGAATTACATTCATCCATACCAAATAAATATTAGAGAGAGATACTAATATTTGATCAAAATAAGGAGTACCTACATAGGATTTACTTTATGGTCTACTTTTGTTACAAAAGAGAATTAATTAGCATAAGGATATACTTATGTGGTGGAGTAAGTAAGATATATGATATAGGGTAAATGGCATTATATTATTCCATAAAAGACATAAACATATAAATTTTACCTTCAGACATGCTATAACAAATATAATATTTGGTGGCCTTCTAAAGAACTTTATTGATTTTCAATTCATTTATTTCTTTCTCCATTTGAATTGTGATAGTGTGATAGTTTTGTAGCTAGACATTTGTAAAAATAAAGTTACATAGATCAGTGAGCTCTAACTTATTTTTTCATGTTGATATTGATGTTAAAAAAATTCATGGATCTTGTATTATAATAATGTCAAGATTATTTTGAATTATGTCAATTAGTTTTTAAAATATGTTTCAACATGGATAAATTAATGATTAATTTTGGTATTTGTTTAATTTCTGAATAGGTCATAATTAATGGTTTGATGTTTTGATCAAAGTTGTGAAAAGGTCATATCCATATCTAGAGGCAATATAATTCATCTAAGATTATCTTGGATTTGTTCCTCTTATCTTAAATATTGGTCATTTAACTAAATTAGAGCCTTCCATTTTCCAAGTGGAAGATCATCTCCAATAAATTAGAGACTACAGAAAAAATAAAAGGTCTACCCATCCATTTTCTTGGCTAGGTAGTATGTTATTTTTATATTTAATCATAATCTTATAAAGTGGGGATTCAAAGTTATTGCATCATTATTTTGTTATATTAAAGCCTTAATTTTTGAACATAAATTATAATAACTAATAGTGCTCTATTCATGTGAGAGTTTCACTAAATTATTGATCTTGATTTCTTGTAAAATTGATTATAATTGATGATTAATATGAAATTAACATAAACAAAATGTTATGACGTATATATAACTTTTTTTTATTAATTATATATATATGAATTTCAAAAATATTGAACTCATATTCATATGGAAATTAAATTAGGCATGAAGGAAATTCACTTTATTTTAGTTTTTATTTATTATATTAAGAAGGCAGGGTGTTTCTTATTTTTTTTTACATTATTATAAAGAATAAAGATAATGTGTTTCATATTTTTTAACCCAATATAAAAAATAAATATGTTTATGTGATCTATAAATTCATCTAAGCCCAACATTTAGAAGTTGGATATAAATTTTCTAAAGGAAGAAAGTATAATATTTATTTGGTAATTACCATGGTTTACTATTACCTCTCATTATGGGATATTACTCATGTTTTTTGAAAAATCTTAGAGAAATCCCATAGGAAATTTTTAGAGTGTGAAATTTATCTTGGTTTCATGTGGATATCCCTTTTGAGTAGAATCATAAAATGTGTTGAAATATTTTTCCTAGATTTGTTATGTACTATAAAATTCTCTTTGTCATATTTTTTAACTGTTGATTGATATGTATCATAGAGATAACTTTGAAATAGTGTATGCAAAATTTATAGATATCTCTATGCTTTTATACTTTCCCCCTAAGTAGAGTTAACTAATAAATTATTTATTTAAGGAAATTTTAAAACTAAATATCAATCCTGTAATGATTTATTTTGTGGTTACAATTCATTTATCAGATACATGGAATGGATATGAATAATTGATCAAGTAAAGAGTATATATATATTCTACAATTTATATATCACAAAATAAATGTGGATCTTCCTCATCATGTGGATCTTTATGTGTTTTTTAATTAATACAATCAATGTGTTTAGGTGTTGTTCATGCTTATGATTAACAATTTTAATATGGTTTATGGTATCCAGTAGCCACCTCATTGTATATTTGATAGCTTCTTCCATAACTAATACTATTTTTTATTTATAGTTTTTATATCACGAGAAAAGATATATTCTTCTTTTAAAGCAAATATATACCTCTTTTCTATTTTGGATTTTTTTTCTTGTATCAACTTACAGATGGTAAGATCTTATATTGAATTGATTAATTACATTGATCAATTCTGGATAGAATTACATTTACTTATTATGATCTTGGTTATATTTTCTAGTTATTTTTTAAAGGATAATCTATTACTTCAATTCATTATTTTTTCTATCTTATAGAGTTATGGTACAATGTTTGTGATTATATGGGACCAATACTTCTTTTGAGTCACAAGAATTCCTTTGCAATTTTAATTATTTAGAAACCTTTTCTAAAACAACACAATCTTTCTCCTAATACAATTATGGAAAGTGGTTCATAGTCTTACCATTATTTCTACTTCTTATAATGTGAACTCTTTGTAAACTCTTTCAATATTTTTTGAAGAATTTAAGTAATTATAGCATATAGATTTCTAGGGACATCCTTGTTTCAAACCAATTATACTATTTTTAAATTTGTGTTTTCATAATGTTAAAGATATAATAACACGATAATAGGAAATGCTTTAGGGGATTTTTGTATGAAGATGACTGCACGAAGAGCCCCCATTCGACTTGTGCATGATTTTTGGCTGTTTTGGATGTTTCAAAGGGCCTTCCTGATGTGATATGCATTGACTCCCCAAGGGGTACCTGGACACAAATATTGGATTATGAGGGGATTCCTTTCAGGTGTAGGAAGTGTTACCAGACGAGACATTTAGCTGCCCGTTGTGGTGCTGGGAAAAACAAACCCAAACGTTCACCTTCTTGGTGGCCAAAGGATTTCTCTGAACATAGCACAGACAAACTACCTTTGGAGACTTCTACAGATTCCGAGACCGAGAATGAGGAAAGGGTGCAATCCGAATCAGAAGATGAAGAGGATTCACTGGAGAATCAATAAATTGAAGCCTCTGAGGAGGCTATAGTTAATAATACAGCTGAGCCTGTGGAGGAGATGGTGATCTCATCCCCTGTTCTGGAGGATCTTTCAAAGAGCCAGACAGTGTTAGACTGTCACAAGGAGTTTATGCCTATTGGTGGCCAAAGATCTTTGTCTTCTAAGGCATGGGTTGCTGAGGCAGCTAAGGTTGAAGATGGCTGGACTGCAGTCAGAAGAAATAATTCTAAGCCTTTGGTCCCTCCGCTTGAAATGAATCTTCGGTCATGCAAAAAGAAAAATCTGAATTTAAAAGATTCATCCAAAGTTCCTTTCTGCTGATTGGTTTTTGGGGGCAGTAAACCGGTCATTTTTTGGTTTGCTGGTTACGGTTCTGGAAGATTTGTTTTCTTTCAGATCAGTGATTTGATAGCTATTTTTTTGTTCTTATCTTTTGGATACAGGTCCATGTAAAACTTGGTGTTGGCTCTTTTTTGTTATCAGGTTCTTGTGTTAACCTGGTTGTGCTTTAATGTTTATCTTTCTCCTTGTTCAGGGTTTTGGGGTCTCTTCAAAACCTGTTTTTACCTTAATCTAAAACACGATAATAGGCCAATTTTTTTTTTGGATTTATAACATGATTATAGGTAATCATGCCTATGCTAAAGGAATTAGTCTCGTAGATGAGAAATATTGACATATTGAACTAGAAGAAAACATCATACCCTACGTAAATCCTATAGAATATTATGGAAAGGATATAAAGTATGGAGAGTGTGAATGTGAATAGTACCTCATAAATGTGAATGTACAATGTGCTTTTAATGGGAACTGGTGTTCATATCTCCCTCTTTTATAGTTATTAATAATAACACATGATTCCAAAATCTAGTGAAATCACTAGTGAGCAACTTAACTATGCCACAGGGGTCATTAGTATATAAACTTTAATGCATGTTTTTAATGCTAATGACAATTTAAATATACACATTTAGTATTTCAAAATATTTAGGATTAATCATTTTTAGTTTTTATATATTTTAGAGGTCAATAAAATTTTAAACAAATGGATTTATACTCTGCCAAAAGAATTTGGACCCTACTATTTAATAGAAAGTTTTGATTGCCTATTTCTTAATGAGAGATTGTCTTTTATTTTTATGATTGATTTTAACCAACCATTTTTTTTAAAAAAATAAAAAGATACAAGATCTACCCATTTATTCTAGATACTTTGAATATATCTAAGGGCTTAAGCATAGGGATAGTCATTGGTATAAAATCTAGTGTAATAGTGGTAGTCCTTACAATTATTGCCATGGGTATTTATGCATTGATGATAAAAAATAAAGTATAAAAGGTAGTGAAAAATAGTAGACCATTTAGTATACAAATTTTTATCAATGAACTAATTACATTACGTATGTATATTCTTATTTAAAATTTCATTTAGGTGAGTTACTGATTTCTATTTGGGAGCATGCTTATTTTTCTTAGGATCTTGAGGCTTTGCAAGTGGTGAAGCTAGTGGATATTATCCCAAATTGAAAAGGGTAAGTTGGTTTTCATTTGAATAACTAAAATAAGATACAAATAATTTTTCCAGTCAAAATGTAATTAGAACTAGAGGCTATGACTAAGAATTCTCTGAATTTTCAATTACCTTTTAAGTGGGCCTGTAAATAATACTATCAAACAAATAATGAAATATAATAGAATTATAAAATTTTCATTTAATTAATAGAGAGAACTTGTAAGATTTAGTAGATGGTATAAGTTATAATAGAATATGCACAAGATTTTTTAGTTTGATTTTAATCTCACAACAAAAGTAAATACATGGTGTTGTCAAAATATGAAACTGCTAATGCTAAATAAATCATATTGAATACAATTAAAAAAAACAAAAAATAACCTCATTATTGTCTTACTGACATAAACACTACAAAATGTAATCACCAAAAAAGGTCCTCTTGTCAACATCAAACTTTCCCTTTATTTTTTGTATCATTCAATTACGATTTATTATTAAAAACATGGTGAAACAATGTTTAAGTTCAACAAGTTTTTAATTGAGATTGATTCATAAATTTCAAACCACGTGTTTAATAATATTTTTATTTTTTGGCATGTTAGCTTTTATTTCAAAACATGTATTTATCATTTATTACTTTTGGTTAACACCAACTTAATTCATTTACTTTCAATACGACATGTTTCAATATCATTTAAAAAAATAGAAACCATGATTTCATTTTTATCTTGAATAAAAATTTAATAAATAATGGAACTTCAAATATCTATCAATGAGGTAAGATGTTTTTTCATTTAAAACACAAAATATGATGAAGGGAATCAGATTAATATGATCTTGTTTATTGGTTCCATGGTTACTATGAGTCCTTTTAATAAAGGTGAGAATAATGTGATAAAATTAAAGGAATGATAAAAGAGTTTAAGATAATCTTTGAAGGAAAAATTACATATTAAATTTTAAAATTGCACATATATGATAAGAAATAAATATGATAAATTCTATTGGCTCATGGTTTATGGTGATTTGTCTCTACTTATAGCTAGTGTGAATATACCCTCAGATAATTTGGATCCTAAAATCAACCAATGATATTAAATTTTATGCATTTAATTATGTCTATTACTCAAATGTTCTTACTAGTAGAATAAGGCTATAAACTATTAGGGTTCTTGACACTAAAGTTGTCATCAATTAAAATATTTATGAAATAATTTCATCCTTTAAGAATATTTGAATCGTTATAATTTTTTCCACTATTAATGAGTTTTTATATCTATTTGCATGTAATGATTGCATATATCTTGAGGAACTAAAATAAGCCATTAACCTTAGTAGTTTCTTATATTTATGGTTATATGAGATATGATGGTAGTTGTGCCATGTCATGGTGTCAAATAATTGAAGGAGACCTATATAATTTTCCACTTGAAGAGATATTCAACCTATAGAGGGACTTAAAATCGCCATAACACACATAAAAAGTATATGTATACATTATAAGAGTGCCAAGTAAATGTCTGAGAGATGAAAGTGTAAAGCAGACACTAAGAATTTTTTTGGTTATTTAGTAAATTGATTTTATAAGGTTAGTTTTTCACCCTATCTGCTCATAGAAAATAACCAAATGCATAAACATCTCAACAAAAATAAATTAAAGAATCTAAGGACACTCCTTTCATGTCATTTTAAATATATATATATCAATAAAACTACTCATTCACTTGAACTTTGATAAATTCCTACCTAAAAATATTCAAATAAATTATTCAACATTTAGACTAATATCCAATTAAATAAACATGCTAAAAATAATGTATACTTAATTATGTTTTAAAATATTTTAAAAATATATATTCAAGAAATTTACTTTATGTAATGTTTTATTGGCCCATAAATGTGCTTCTTAGATAGAGTTAACAATTATAAAAATAAATCTTAAGATAATATTGCATCCCCAACTTAAATGTAGCTTATTTCAAAATTTTAACTAACACTTCAACCAAAAAAAAAAAATAGCATTTTTTATGGTTATATCCTCATATAATTTATATTGTTTTTTATCATCTCATTAGATTCCCAAAGGTTTTTATACCTATAAGTTTATTTTATGAATTATAAATATCCATTCCAGTGTTGTCCCTCTTGACCTTGTAGAATTAAATGATTATGCCACATAAACTTGGATATTTAAATGAGTATAGTGTATTCATGATTTATTTTTGATGAAATATCTAATCACAATATGTTTCTAGGGAACACAATGATAACAACATATGCTGAGAATGATCTAGGAGATGTAGCTTTAGAAGTCTTTCATAAAATTTAAAAAGTAGACATGAGATCATATTTGTTCACCATTTTGAGTCATTTTCAACCATGTTTAGGTGTATCATACCTTGACATAGGTAGATAAATTCATTCTCAAATAGTTAAAATAGGACTCAAATTAGATATTGCTTTTGAAAATTTTGTCATTGATATCTACGCCAATTCTAGGAGTGTTAAGGATGATGTGTTTGGAGAAATTACTGAAAGAATTTCTATCTCATGGACATTATTTATTTTAAGATATGTCAAACATGAAATTGGAAAGGAAATAGTCCATATTTTTAAGAAAATGCAACACACTAACATCAAATCATTATCAAGTAAAACTTTATCAAAATTTTCAAGTGTAAACCTCTTGAAATTTATGGTGGGAAGGGATTTTTAGAATTAGATAAATTTGATAAATTTTAATTTATTTTAAATAATTATAGTGGGAAATAAAATTAATGATTTAATTTAAAATAATAAAAATGTGAGATGTCAAACTGGAGAGTGGAGGGAAAATTTAGAGGGAGGATTCAAAATATTTGATTTATTTTCTCTAAAATTCAAGTACCACTGAGATGATCCAAATCATGGATGTTTTTTTTGGGATCACAAAATTTTAAAGGAGTGACAAGAGATAAGTAGGTAAAATTTGGAATAATAAAAACTCATTCACTATCAATTTTTGATATGATTTATTTTTCCTTCTATTAATAAATTATAATATTTAATACATATATTTGTTAGTTTAAAGATGAAATATATAATTATAGGAATGTGTAAAATATTTTGAGTATAAAAAGGTTTTCTCCTTACGTTTTTTCATTTTTTCTTCCTAGATGGACCTAAATGTAAACATGGGAAACATGAGGAAAAAACCACATGTTTAATGTGTGGATTTACATGAAGAAATGACACCATTTCAAAAATGAAATACATAAAAAAATTCAATGTGTATGAAAACTATTTGAGAATATTGAGCCTAAGGTGCGCACACACACACACACATGGGATAAGGTAAATTTGTATCCTCTTGATCCTTCAACAAGTGTTCCTTCATTATTTGAAAGCATCACCTAGATGATCAAATTTATTTTTAATGGTGATAAGGGGTTATTAGGATATTTTAGGAGGATACAAGGAAGTATATAAAATCTTGAGAAACACATCAACATAATGAAAAATATGATTCTTGAGATGGGTAAGATGATCTCTAGTCTATTATAAGTGAATAAGAGACTAAAAACTAAAGTTATTGAAATGCATTGCTTTAAGAAGTCACATCTTTGAATAATTAAAGGCACTAAATTCCAAAGTTTAAGACCTTACTAACACAATAAAAATAATGAATAACACTCCTCTAAGAGGAATGAAAAGGATCAATAAGTTAAATAGTATTGCATATCTAGTACCTTCAAAGGGTGTTTTTTAAAAAAGAATTCAAGTTACATTTTTTTATTGATACTTCTAGATTTGATGTAATTGAAGACACAAGACATACCTCAGCCTTGGTTATGAATATACTATTGAAAAAATATGAAATATTAGCGATGATTCTCTAGCCATAATATGACACTATAAGAAAATCTTTGGTTTTTGAATTAATAAACCAACTATTAGCTTTAATTAGTGTTAATGAGGTCCAAGGTGCTTGTGATAGCACATGAATTAGTAGAATAAGCTATGAATAACTATTTAATGCATTACATGTTGGAATATTAAATTTTGGGATCACTAAGGTCTTGATTCCTCCTCCATATCATGTTAGAGTGGAATAATATAATAGGAACAAAGAAGTTAAAGACTTTGTTGGAGATATGTTTAACATCAAAGATTCTAAGGAGGATTATATAAGGAAATGAAGGAATTATATTAGAAAGAAAGTGCCAATCACTTTTAATCCTTTTCATAATTTATAGTTTGAATTTGGTAATATTTTAATGGCCATGCTATGATATTATAACATTTTAGTGGAAGAGACAAATGGGAGGCTTTTTGTTTTCCTAAAACTAGATGAGATGAAGATATTCAATGGTGCATATTATGAAAGAGTATCAATACCTTGGTGGATAGAGATATAAATACAAATATTATTACTAATGATAAAAGGTACTTTTATTTACAATAAAAAACCAAGTATGGTGGCTTGGATTATTCAAAGTAAAAAAATAATGTTATGAAGACCAAAAATGGATTTTTTAGCAAACAAAGCTTCTAGCCATGATTTCCTCTCATGCAATGATTTGAATCTATATGTTGATGGTTATGTCTCATATTAATTTGAATGACACATATTGTATGACTTCAAAATTTTGAAATGTATGTATAACATTAGCCATGGATCAAATGCAAAGAATAATTACATTTATTACATGCATTCAAAATAAAAGTCAAAATGATTGAATATAATAAGCTCAAATGGAATATTAGGTTGTGAAAAAGGATCAATGCATGATAAATATAAATATGATCCAAATAAAAATCCAATTCTAAAAATTCCATTGATAAGAATTCACATATGCACTCTTCATGCTTTTGTTAGGATACTTGATAAATTGGTTTATTTATCTATTTTATTTTCTTAAAAAATAAAATGAATGATTTCATGGTGGAAAATTTTATCATTAAAAAATATTAAAATTTATTTGGCACTTGTGGTAATGTTCCATCAAAACTATCCATGGGAGGAGATAAGGCTAGACATTTTATTTAAAATGTCACTAAAATAAGTAAAAAGGGTCAATGGGAAATGTATAAGGATCACATTGATGTAGAGGATGATAGAAATGAGAAAGGAAATTATATGAAGTATATTGCAACAAATTTACTAAATTTGTAACAAAATTTATATAGGAATTTTTTATAGCTTAGGAAGAGCATGAGGTGACTCATTACATGGTAAGAATTAACAATTTAATGTTTTATTCAGTTATTTAATATTTATACATAATTATTTTTCTAATGATTTATGTTTTATCTTATTTTTATATTTATATGATTTTATCACATTATATATGAACATTTTTCATGGTTTACTAAATATTATGGAAACTAGATCATTTGGAATACTCAAGGCATGCAAAAGTCTCATAAGCTAGCACATATTGCTTATCATAGGTCTAATCAACATGGTGGAGGATTTTAATTTTATAACCCAATGATTAAAATGACTTAGTGGTTATATAGACATATGATTTATAGATTGACACAAATAAAATAAACTTAAAAATATTTATAATATTGATTATGTAGTAAGATAAACCAATTCTCACTGAAAGCAAAGAATTCAAGAATAATTCACTCTCAAAATGGCTTGTACAAAGAAAACATAAATCACAAAGTTATGATCGAATCTTAGTCATATTATTTATGATGATTTATGGATACAATTATGTTCATATGAACCATCTATAAATAGTGTTGTTGAATCTACATGCAACAAGTGGTAGAATTCAAAATGTTTTGCAAGTTTAATTATCTCATGTTATTTTTACTTGCCTTGAAAAATTATGTACTATTTGATTTATAATATATCAATTTTATCAATCCAATGACTCATCTATTTGTGTAAACTCATGATTTCATAGGATTTATCAGTGTGATTAATTTGTTGATTGTGGTTGTTGGCTATTTTATGCACATTTATGGTTGGCCATGAACTACACAAGGGTTGAAGCTAAATTTTCAATGGTATGTTAGACATAATTATTCCATGAATAGAGCATTGTAAAATCCATAAACAAATTAAGCCTTATCCAAATTCACAATAACTATATCTCATATCATAAACAAGTTGACAATGGTTGTTAGTAAATGTGTACATGATTGTAAATAGTGACTTTGTGAAAATGTGAGAGTGATTAAGGAAACAACAATGGAAAATATATATGGTTAAATTTTATCTGCCTTAGATTTTCCTTTATATTATATTTAGGTTATGGTACATCTAAATGTAATCATAATGAGCTATGATATTTTAAACTTATTAGATCAAATAATGCATGGTATAAATAAGCTTAATCATATTAGGGTTTATATGAATCCAAGATGAGACAAGAACTTTGTTGTATGTGCTTAAAATATAGGATGACATCTAAAGGGTCATAAATATTGTAAACAAAACATATTTTTATCATTAGACATATTGGTTGATATAAATTTACCATCACATCTAATGATTCATGTGCTTATGGAATGATTACCCCATGCATAGGATCAATACCTCTATAAGAGTTTTGAATGTGTTTACAACAATACGTTATGGAATGATAAATTTTGACACCAACCTTGTGTTTTATAACTCATTAATATTTAATATGAATATCTATTTGTTATATAATTTTATGATCACATGGTTTTGTTTCTTATGTCATTATAGGTTATTTCATTGAACCTATGATAAAATTTTGCATGGAATTAGACTATTCCTTATTAATTGTTTAAGATCCAATTATAGGTGACTATTGGTCCTTGAAATATAGTTGTAGTACAAAGGAATTTTAGAAAGTTTGGGATTACAAAATTTACAATAACTAGAAAAGTTATACATATAATACCTTCATTATGAAGACACATATATACTTAATGCATGGATAAATTAGATTATATTGCTTTTCATTTTTACATATCTAGGATATTTTACAATACAAATTAATTATGAAAAACTATTTTTCATAAGGTGTTGGGAGTCAAAATTCTCTTTCTAATATTTATGTCAATGTTACTAATCTGTATCCAATTGGGTATATGAGGATTTTTTTTATGGATGCCCTTGTTTTATTTGAAATGTCCCTTTTTCAGAAAGATTCAATTATATAATAGGTTGACATGTATGATTCTTGATCATGGTAGGATTGTCCAAAACACCAAGGATAAAAACTTCTATGGTTTGTAAGCTCTTTATGTTTATTGGTAATTATTTTACATTAACAATTAGTAACATAATTCATTTATTTGGGCTGTGAGCTTTTCATATTTCATGGTAAGTCCTCTACTTTATCAATTAGTAACATAATTAATGGGATTTAATTATTTTGTGATGGTATTGATTTCATTCAAATATGTCAAGCCAAGATTAGGAATGGGATTGTACTATACTTGCTAATGGGTGATGGTACTAGGTCTCCATTTCCTTATTTTAATGGTCATGGTAGGATACTAATTTATGATTTAACACAGTCTAGTTTTAACTTATTGTACTTTCATGTTATAGGGGATCTAATTTGTATAGGTACATATCAATGCTTATACAAATCTCGTAAGTCATGAGTGTTATAGGCATGCCCATTATGGGTTAAGATTAGGTTGGATATGTAGATGACTTTAGGGTTGATACTATATTTTGTGGGTTCAAATCATATTACTCTCTCTCTAAAACTCAAGTGGGTTTATCTCTTTAGCTACTTATCAAATCATATATGACCAAAATTAAATACCATGAATTACACTTTTGCCTCTTTATTGTTGGTAGCCAGAATTTCCCTAACTTCCATAAAACATTTTATTTATTATGTTTGATTTTAGTATTTTATATTTATAACATAAAATATACCTAGAAAGAACGACCATTTTTCTTCTGATTAGTCTTTTGTTAGAGCTTTGATTTAAAAAATATATTTTAAATCATGACTCTCTTAAAATTATTAGTAGATTAATTTGTGAACAATGAGAAATTCACAAACTACATCAACCACTTTACAATGAAATCATTCATTTTTTATAGGCATTTAATTCTTGAGATTTTTAAATGGCCATTACAATTATATTTTATTTCCATCTATTTGTCTTGGATTGTTCTACTTCTTTTGTATTATTGATAGACTACATTTTGGGGAGAGTTTATATAAAAATATTTACTTGATAGGATTACCACAACATTTTGTTTATATGATTTGATAAACTCCCCTTGTGAGCTAATCTTCAACTTATATTCTAGGAAAGAGTTGTATCTCTTCCATCAAATGGATCCAAGTCTTGAACCCATCCTCATATGTTGGGTTAAACCACACCTAAACTAGATAGGTGATATTAGTTTTGAAAATGGTGGAGAAGGACTAATTTGTAATGCATTGTACCTAAAATAAAAAAAGTGTTTGGCAGGTCTTCACAATATTTAGAGTATTGTGAAAAATAAAATGATGGGACAAATATTTTATAGGATAAAAATAATCACATCAGTTTTATATAAAATTGGATTTATAATTTCTTATTGGAAAGCAACACCTTATTGATGTATAAAAAATATTTTATTACTAGTTCTCTGATAGACATTGATCGTTATTTATAAACAATGTTGTATAAAATAAATATTTTTCATTACGAGAGATTTTTATTTTTCTGTACATATGTTAGAATAAATTGAAGAATCATTTTGTATGAGTTATTTTTATTTCAATAAAATTCACGAGCTGAGAATCATAAGATTTTAAATCACCACTCCATTATGACATTGAGGTAAATTATAAGAGATAATACACAAGTATGAATTACTTTGAGAGGATATAGGTCAAAATGTTTATCTAGAATATACACGTGAATAAATTAAAAATATAAAATATTGAGGGTGGGATTGGGTTCATCCATAAAACAAAGTTTATTTAGGAGTCTTAGTTATGGGATTGGGTGTATTCATAAAAAAATCTAATAGTGAAGCTCATAGATGTCTTGGTAATTTTATTGTATCTAACTATTTTCCATACTTGTCTACAAATAATTTTATCTAAAACTAGATAGTTTATTAGATTTGAATATTCTATGAATAATTTGATGTTGTTGGTCTTTTGTCATAAAGTCTGGGTACTCATTTTAACCTGATGATATTTGTTGATTTTTATTTAAGAAAACTCATTTCATGATTTAATTAATGTATAAAAAGGAACAAGCATTTAATATTTTTCAAATCAAGGGTATTTTAAAACACATCCCCAAAACATACCAAGAATGTACTATTTTTGGTAAAATTGATAAATAAAAAAATAATAAATAAATAACTTTCAAAAATTTAAAATTAATATGTTAATAACGAAACAAATTCCACCAATAAAGTTAATGGAAAAGATGTCAAACATCATAAATTTAATTTTGCATGAAGGTGCCAACATAGATATGTTATTGAAAGTGCTCCTATAGGATAATATGTATGTAAAACTATGAAGGTCTTGTGCCTACCCAATCTATTTTATTTTTCCTGCTAATGTTTTCCCTCTAATGTTTCATTCTGGTAATGACATATAACACTCTACATGAACATTTTAGGAGAATATGTGACATTTTTTTATATTTTTATAATTAGACAAGTTTCACTCTAGCTTAGAGTGGATATACTATGGGAGTGTCTCTGCATGGCCTATATTTATCATAATCTTTGGAATCATTTCCATCTTGTCTTAGTTCCTTCTTAGGTGACTTTTAGAATGCCTATAAGATGAATCTAATGGGACCTTTTAGATAGTGATAAATAATACCTTAATAGGTGATTAGATATTGATGATCCATCTCCATAGTAACATTTTCCAATTGGTAGTGAATTTTCAAGGGCAAAGTAATAATATTTACCACAAGAACATAACTAGAAAATAGAATCAACACATCCTTACTAGAAATGCAAACACTCTTAATCCTTATAGAGACAATAAATAATTTAAAGTTTTATTAATTATTATGATTTGAATAATAATTTATAGTGAGTTTCTCAAGAGTGCAATGTTCCTATATAACTTATTATAGGTAAATGGATGATAAAATACTTTTGCCAATATTAAGTGGTTTGATCTTTTTAATATGGAAAAAAAGTATACTTGGGACATTTTTGGGATACCATAACATAATTATTTAGGATATTAAATGTTAGGATTGTGGAGCTAAAAGCTTCACTGATGCAGACATGGAGGAGGTTGCAGAATGAGTTGCTGAGTGTCAGAAGTGTTTGGCGTTGGTCTGGCCAACCGGCGTCGGCAGGGTGAGACAGGAAGGCAACCGACGTCGGTCATATATCGGCCGGCGTCGGCGACCCCAGGCGGACAGGGACCGACGTCGGTCACCTGTGTAGTTCGACTGTGAGTTATTTACGGGCAGTGAACTAACGAACCAAGAGTTTGCATGATGAGCGCTAATTTTAGACTCATAGCTGCGGATCTAATTATTGTAATTAGATGTCTAGTCACTGTTTGGATGAGATCTATATAATAGACTCATGGTTGTATTGGAAAAGTGTGCTAGGGAGTAAGAGAGCATAATTATAAGCTCCTTCTGTGTGTGAGGTAGAGCTATGGTGCGTTCCTCCTAGTGCCACAGTACCAGGGGTGTTGGTGCTGGATTGGAGAGCCAGCTGGGTTCTTCAATAAGTAAGATCGTTGATCTGCAGGTGTATGTGTGTGCAAGGTCGAGGTTCACAGGTGATTAGAACCATTGCTTGATTTGCAGGTGTGCAAGGTCATACAGACAGCAACACAACAGGGAGCAGTATCAGGCATGATCTACTTGGAGTACAGGTGTGTACTCGGATAGAGCAAGAGGAAGGCAAGGGAGTTCCTTCCATAAGTATGGTCTGTTGAATTGCAGGTTGTTGCAGATTCATGGGAGATCTACTTGAAGTACCTTGAGTACTTGTGGAGCACGTGGAGTGCTTGTGGAGTGCGTGGAGCACTTGTGTTGTGCGTGGAGCACGGGGAGGTGAACACCAACTCTGTATTTGAGTTGGGTGTTGGGACCTGTGAGAGGGAGAGCTTTGGGGAGAAGAATTACTGTTCACTTGAGGCGTGGGAAACCTCTGTAAGGTGGTGGAGAAGAAGTGGCATCTTCTTTATTGTATTCTTTTCTGTATAAAGTGTTAATACAATCTGGTATTGTCTCTCATATCCTGTGTTATTCTGAATTCTAGTTACTTGGTGATCTGGTTAATTTCCGCATATTAAGTTGCTTGGTATTAGTAATCAAATTGTGTGCTTCCGGTGTACACCCTCTCCCAACAAGTGGTATCAGAGCATGTTTGTTGTTCTAGATCCCCAACAAGTGGTATCAGAGCCTTGGTTGTAGGTTCTTGAGCTTGATACCAACAGGTGGTATCTGAGCTGAGGTTGGAGGAAGCAGGTTTTGTGTTTGGTTACAGGTCACTCTCAGGGGTTTCTGATCGAGTGGGAGTAGAGCAACTGCAGATCAAAGTAAGCTAAGAATGGAGGAGTTGAAAAGCACAGATGGTCACTCACGGTCCTATGGAAAGAAAGAGCAGGTAAAAGATTATTGTTGGTTGGTAACAGATCAGCATGAAGAAACTGAAGATACAGATGTAGCAGGTATTGTTGCACAGGATGTGTTTGCAGGTTTCTTGGATAAAGTTGAATCTTGGATAAAAGATTCGGTTGCCTCTTTCCATGCAGTTCCAGGTAGAGGAGCTGGTAAGCCTTGTCAGATTGTTGGCAAAGGCAAAGTGAAGCTGAAATTGTAGGCGGCCAACACACAGGTGTTGATGAAGGTCATGCAGGTCCCAGGTTTGGAGATATGGCTAATTTCTTCAGAAAGATTGGGTGATGAGAGATGCACAAGAACTCTCACAGCGGATGCACTTGAATTAGCTGGTGGTAAGAAAATAGGTATCCTTTATCTACTTGTTTATATTACTGATTCTTCTTTTGTTGCGGAGACGTGGCTTCGTAGGCTTGGTCACATGAGCAGGAAGGAGATGCATGTTCTTAAGTGGAAGACAGATATATTTGACAGGCTTAAGAACTGGAAAGCCTTGGTGTTTATGGAGGAGATGGCGGACAGAACCCAGTGGATGTGGCTGGATACTTCTGAGCAGGGCAGTTTGGACATGGATTTTGATTCAAAGAAGCTCGCGGGTAAAAAGTCATCACTCACAGGAAAACACAGGTACCGATGTCGGTCAGGAGGGACCGGCGTCGAACAGACAGGTGCCGATGTCGGTCATGTGCAGACCGAAGCCGGCGATGTCGGGCAGGGTAAGACCGATGTCGGTCATGGGACCGACGTCGGCAGAAGGTAAGACCGATGTCAGTTAGAAGAACCGACGTCGGCAGCAGGGACACCAGCGCAGGCAGGTTGGTAGTCAGGTACAGACGCATGGAACCGACGTCGGTCGGATGCAGACTGTGGGGTGACCGAGGTCGGTCACTGTAAACGGATTTTGGGTGGACAGCAAGCTGTCAAGGAGTCTCAAACACCCATACGGAGGACTGAAGGCATAATTAGGCCCTCAAATTCGTTGTTCCTCTTCTTTATACTTGTTGCTGATTGTAGAGTAGGAAGGATCCAGGATACAGGTGTGAGCTTGGCATGGATGAGGATGTGATTCCTTGGAGGAGAACCAGATAGGTGTGTCTTGGTAGAGATGCCAGCAGGTATAAAAGCACAGAGACGAATGGATACCTTAGTAGAAGAATGGAGAGAATGGACACATGAGACGGAAGATCAGGTATATGATCTTGTGGAGCTGCAGGACAGTGGTACCAGGTTTGACAGGTGGAGGACGAAGCATGGCTTCAGTCAATGTCAGGGTAACTACTGTGGTTTTGTCTTACCAGGGGGATGATGAGTCGCGACATCATTCTATAGCTGTATGTGGATAGTATGCTAGCTAGCAAGGGTGTACATACAGGATTTTGCTGAGCTAAGGGTAAGATTAGTTCAGTGGCATGTCATGAGGAGTTTGGAGCAGCGGAATTCTTTGACATGGGAGACATGGAGATCACAAGTTGATTTTGTCTCGAGTGGGAGCTGATGTGAATCAGGTGTTGACGAGGTTCAGGATACAGAACCGGAGCACACTAAGGGCTGGACAGGTACAGTGTCTGAAATCACATGAGGTCTGGTACAGACCTGAGTATTCCCATGCAGTGGGAGCTGTCAGAGAGTTAGGAGCCAATTTGTGGAAGTGGATTCTCAGGTTTTTTGAGAGGGACCGGCAGCAGGTGTTGCTATGCAGGGTCAGGACTTCACTACATGTATTTATAGGTTCGGATGTGGCAGGTTACTCGGATGATAGGTGGTACACCACGGGATGTGTGGTGGGTTGTCTTCAGGTGGGAGCTTGAAGAGGGATACAAACCAGGAAACAGATTAGACGGAGTACAGGTACAGGTACAGTGCAGCTGTTTATCTCCAAGTGGGAGATTGTTAGGATTGTGGAGCTAAAAGCTTCACTGATGCAGACATGGAGGAGGTTGCAGAATGAGTTGCTGAGTGTCAGAAGTGTTTGGCGTTGGTCTGGCCAATCGGCGTCGGCAGGGTGAGACAGGAAGGTAACCGACGTCGATCATATATCGGCCGGCGTCGGCGACCCCAGGCGGACAGGGACCGACGTCGGTCGCCTGTGTAGTTCGACTGTGAGTTATTTACGGGCAGTGAACTAACGAACCAAGAGTTTGTATGATGAGCACTAATTTTAGACTCATAGCTGCGGATCTAATTATTGTAATTAGATGTCTAGTCACTGTTTGGATGAGATCTATATAATAGACTCATGGTTGTATTGGAAAAGTGTGCTAGGGAGTAAGAGAGCATAATTATAAGCTCCTTCTGTGTGTGAGGTAGAGCTATGGTGCGTTCCTCCTAGTGCCACAGTACCAGGGGTGTTGGTGCTGGATTGGAGAGCCAGCTGGGTTCTTCAATAAGTAAGATCGTTGATCTGCAGGTGTATGTGTGTGCAAGGTCGAGGTTCACAGGTGATTAGAACCATTGCTTGATTTGCAGGTGTGCAAGGTCATACAGACAGCAACACAACAGGGAGCAGTATCAGGCATGATCTACTTGGAGTACAGGTGTGTACTCGGATAGAGCAAGAGGAAGGCAAGGGAGTTCCTTCCATAAGTATGGTCTGTTGAATTGCAGGTTGTTGCAGATTCATGGGAGATCTACTTGAAGTACCTTGAGTACTTGTGGAGCACGTGGAGTGCTTGTGGAGTGCGTGGAGCACTTGTGTTGTGCGTGGAGCACGGGGAGGTGAACACCAACTCTGTATTTGAGTTGGGTGTTGGGACCTGTGAGAGGGAGAGCTTTGGGGAGAAGAATTACTGTTCACTTGAGGCGTGGGAAACCTCTGTAAGGTGGTGGAGAAGAAGTGGCATCTTCTTTATTGTATTCTTTTCTGTATAAAGTGTTAATACAATCTGGTATTGTCTCTCATATCCTGTGTTATTCTGAATTCTAGTTACTTGGTGATCTGGTTAATTTCCGCATATTAAGTTGCTTGGTATTAGTAATCAAATTGTGTGCTTCCGGTGTACACCCTCTCCCAACAAGTGGTATCAGAGCATGTTTGTTGTTCTAGATCCCCAACATTAAATTCATAAGTGTAAAATTTTACCACCCATTACCAAATAATTATACACATTTTATATCTAATTTTGGTTGTTCAGATATTTTTGATATTGTACAACTAGGTTGAGATATTATGATGAAGTACTAGATACTTGCCTATGTTTTCATTCTATCAATAGGATATGACATAGTCAATCACTGATAAAAATTTGAATTTTATAAATAATAATTTTCTAGGTGTTTTGAAACCTTACTATATTTTTAATATTTTGTCATGGAATATGATCCCTAATTCTATTATATTTTGGATTCCCATGTTTTACTTGCATACGGTTTAGAATCATGATTATTAACCAAAGGCCTAGCATTATCTATTGGATAACACATGAATTTGAAGATGAGATGGCCTTGAATTTTCCACTTTCTTATTTTTGGTGAGGTTTAATTTATATACATGATTTTTAAATAATTTGGGAAATGAAAGGACCCTCAATTGTTATTGAGGCAAAAGTAAGGAGGATATCATGAAATTAATTATCTTTCCAAACAACTTTCTATATGGTGTACCCATAATAATGCAATTTGTAAATAAAATCACCTACACTTCATAGCCTTCAATAATTTAAGTAATCCACTTGGTACTAAGTACAATAACATCAATATGCACATCTATAATTTTAAATATTTTGTATCTCTAGGAACACAATATACTCACCACTAACTTAATATAAACCTTTGTAATTATATATTGAATCTAGAAATAATGATTTCATGATTTAGATTTTTTCCATAAACTAAGGTAGGAAGCCCAAAATGATGATTGGTACACATGCAAAAAAATCTAAAATTAGGTAGATAAAGGTATAGAATAAAAAATATAATATGTAATTTTATTCTCCACTCTTTTTATAATTAATCCCTAAAAGTTGTATAAGGTGGTGGAGTGTGATTCATAAGGAAAGAGAATTATAAGAAACTTGAATTCTTAAATGAAGTAACTTAAATGGTTATAAAGGTAAAATGAAGGTCCTTATTTTTGTGTATGAAAGAAAGAGGTTTACCTAATTAAATGTTGGATTGTGTCATATAAAACAATCATATATTCTAAAGCATTATGAATGATTTGGAATCACATGTAATATTAAAAGGGGAATCATTTGCAAAATTTTAATAAATAAAATTATTTAGGTCTATACTAAGGAGTAAATCAACTCACACCACTATCTTGGGACGTATTAGAGGCTAGCATAGAGAAAAAATACTTAGTTGAAATCACATATAATGTAGGATCTAATGAGAAAACTTAGTTAATATATTGGAAGCAATTACCATCCCTAATTGATGGTAATGCAAGAAAAATATTTACAAATATTGTCTTGACTTCATTGAATAAATAAGGGCCTATGGAAAATGATTCAAGCATGGACATAAATAAGGTCTATTTGATATGATCATTTATTTGCAGAAAACTTGGAGATTACAATGGTTAATTATTTAACATGTATGCTTAATCATCTATGATTAAAATCAATAATCAATAATGTTGATCTTTTTTGTTTTGCTTAAAACTATAATTATGTAGAGCTATCTACACATGCCATAGATTAGAAATAAAATCATTGTGATTGGAAATAAAATAGCATATAAATATATTATATATAAAATTATTAGACATATATGAAACATCTCAATATACTCCAGAGAAACTTTATTTGGTAAATATTCAGCCTTGAAATGGTTGTCTATTATTTTCATTATGTAAAATAAATTAGCAATTCAAATTCAATGAAAGGATATCCATAGATCATATTGAGACCACTATGGACACCCTTTCAATATTCCTTTATAAACCTCTTATCCTCTTGATTTGGATACTCAAAACTTTGATGATACATTGTTGATACCTTGTTGATACATGGAATTTATCTTTACCCAATCAAAGCCATACCTTATCTCTAACTTACAATCGGTGATCCCTTAAATTGTGTTGTGCATTATTATTCTTTGGTTTGGTGGGTGGGGGACCTAATTTTCAATACTAATTATTTTATCAAAAAATAAAATTTCACTCAAAAATTTCTCTGTCCTCCTCTTATTTCATCTTGAAAGACAATTTGAGATGTATTTAGTGTTTTTTAATCTTAACTAGATTTTTTAATTTTTTAATGTTTTGTTTTTAATTTCAACTAAATTTTTATATAGATTAATTCATCATTGTTATGGTTTTTTAGGTGGTTTATTATAGTATGGAAATTTTGATGTAGATATATACAAGGAAATTAGAAAATATGGATGCAAACACAAGTTCATACTCTTACCTCTTCAAATCACTAAGCTATAGTCTCATCTGACTAGATCTCTTATTCTACAATCTCTTCAAAACTTATCTTCTTTAGTTACAAGACTCTCTACCCACTCTTGAAGTATCAAAAATCTTAATGTTTTAAAAAACCTTATCTATAAACCTTACATGAACATATATAAAATCATTCTAGCTGTCTAATCCACCTACACACTCACACTTGTCACTCTCTTATCCACTGTAACTCTTGTCTTGATTCAAGAAGTTCATTCGTTGATGAAAATTCTTTAACTACTCATATTCATTCTTGTTATATGTTTCCTCTAACCCTTTTGGATTTTATTTTCATAAAAATCATGCTAAAAAATTCTTTGTTGACCTCCTATTCAAACCTCAAGACTTCTCAAATAACCTATTGCAACTCACCTTGTTAACAAATTTGTAACATGCTTCCTACTAGCCTTTTTTTACACATTATCTCTTGGTATGGATATGTACGATGTCATATTTAGAGTATAATGATGTAATTTAATACCATCTATCTTGTTTTGTCTTCTCAAGAGATTTCATGGCCAAATTCATTTTATAGATGTCTTTGACTTCCTCTTTCTTGATCTAATTAGGTCTCTGTCACCTGTTCTAACACACAGTCTCTTATATCTATACATACGCATAAATTTATGGTATAAAACCTTTAAAATTTATTATTAAACACTATTGAACATATAATGACTAAGTTATAGGATTTTTTATCAATGTATTCTCCCAAAATATTCATTTTCCTTTGTAAACACTATAACAGGGTTGGGTCTATCTACTCAGACCTGAAAAGGGTTATAAATATTTTTCATTCATTTTAAAGACTTTAAAATTTATATGATTATTTTTTAAGGTCTACATAAATCCTAATCACCCTTTCCAAGGTTTATATTCCTTAATTTAGGCCTATGTGGGTTATTTCTTACAAAGATATGGTTGACTATGTACATAATCACAGTTTTACATAGGGTTTGAACATGCTACATGTTACTATGTATATCCAAATGTGATGGAAATTTATAAAAAAAATTTAATAACATTGAAATAAATGAATTACCAACCTAATAATATTTCCAAACTATCTTCAACATGGTCCTACCTTGCACATTAGGTTACTTAATCCTCATGGTCACCAATGTAAAGGAACATATGCCTGTGTTTTTCTTA
Organism: Torreya grandis; assembly: GCA_037957365.1. Classification (NCBI taxonomy): domain Eukaryota; kingdom Viridiplantae; phylum Streptophyta; class Pinopsida; order Cupressales; family Taxaceae; genus Torreya; species Torreya grandis. The sequence goes on from JARHVA010003651.1 coordinate 1,011,995, forward strand.
ACAAAGCATCTCAACCGAACACCAAAAGATAGGGTTTTAAAAATATTGCATTTATAACAATAACATATTAACAAAATATTAATGTGATTCAACACATGCCATAATTCTTTCTCCTCAAAATAATATACACTCAGTCTCCTCTCTAACACATATTATAAACAAAAATAAGGTTAAAACATGGATTTTAATGTGATCAACTTTCTAATGACTTAATTGAGGTATATATCCAATATAACTAAAATTTATCAAGGTTAATTTAACTTATTTGATTCAAAAAAATATATATAGTATTCTTCCTTTCTCATTACATATATACATAGTTGTATCATCCTTACATTGCAACTTAGTTCACTAAAACATAGAATAACAAGATAGAACAAGGTCTGAGAATTAGTCATCAAAATCAAGAAAATTCTCCTTCATTTGTGGTTTTAATCTACATTATAATATATAATCCACCACCAAATCACTACCAAAATAATTTTTAACAAAAACATATATACCATATATAAGTACTTGGAAACTTATAACTACTTTCCCAATAGATTCTTGTTCCCACTCAAAAATCATTGACAAATCCAAAAGACCTTAACTCCCAAAATGACATAATAATAAGTCAAGTTATTAATCCCCTATTTTTACTCCTTATAAAATCTAATACAACACTTAGTCCTAACCACCATCTTTTCTAAACTCAAAATCCCACTTAAACCAAATCTTAGAATTCAAATATTTAAATTCTAGTTTTGGTAAGAAAATCCCTTTCAAGTCATAATTCAAAATTTAAATACCTCTAAGACTCATAACTAGGAAAAAAACCTCATATATGACTCGTATCCACTATAAAAACTCAAAATTAAGGCCATTTAAATATGCCTCTGCATCATACTACCAAGGGGTAAAGAAATCTTACCTTGAAAGTTGTAAACAATCTTACTTGATGTGTTTTAGTTTCTCTCTATTGATGAGGGTTTTAACCACACCAAAATCATAAAGAGGTAGCATATAAAATTTTAGGATCTCTATAGAGGTGAAATACACTCTAGGTCATGAGTTGAAGGTATGCGATCTTGACAACCTATTGATGGAATAGTTGGTAGGGCATGTAGATTGTTGATAAGGTTTTGAGATGGAGGGGTGGTCTCTTAAAAAGGAAGTGAAAATATATATGATTTGTGTGGATGGGTGGCTGCTAATCTAAAGTGGTTAAGTCTCAAAATAAAATCAAAAAAGGAGGGAAGGGCAAGGTAGGAAAAAATGCTTTGTGGTATTTAAGAATCATTTCCCTGGCTAGTTCCTAAGTAGACAAGTGCTTTCAAAACCTATACCTATTTATAGAAGCTATTACACACACATAGTTAGATGTGGATAAGAATTCTAAGGGGATATTGATATAGGAAACTCATAAGCCTTATTTAAATATGTTTCCTTTTAGGGTATCTATTGTACACTCTTAATTAGGATATTATGGCTCAGGTTGAGTGACGTATTTAAGGTACCTATTGCACACACACAAAAAACTATATCAAAAAGGAAATTACTTATACACACTCATAATTAGGAATCAATCAAATTAACTATCATAACCAATTTTATTTTACCAATCATTCAATAGTTGTTACACATCTAAGACTGGTATATTAATCAAGACAATAAAGAACTCATTCATAACTTTGACATACTAAGGATTATTGAATCATAAAATCAAAGAAATAAAATCTAATTATATAAATAGTTGAAAGAAACTACACAAACACATGAGTGGGCAACTAAAATTTCTTTGTTCCTATATAATGAATAATTATCTAACAAATCCAAATAGTGTATTACAATTATTTAAATAGACTTTGGAAAGGGGTCACCTCATCCTCTAAGTTCATGAAAAATTCATTACATGTGATAGTTAGAACTTGAGTTCTAACTATGGTCAACATCATATATAGTTTACTTATAGTTTTTAAATATTCTAACTTAGCATTTAAAAAAACCATACAATGTGTGTATGTGTACAAATAAAAAGGAAACTTTATAATAATATATTGAACTAAAAGAAAAATAAAATTATATAAAATATGTGTGTGTGTGTGTGTGTGTGTGTGTGTGTGTGTGTGTGTGTGTGTGTGTGTGTGTGTGTGTGTGTGTGTGTGTGTGTGTGTGTGTGTGATATTATAAAATGTCCATGCACAAAATAGTAGCCTTTCAATGTTGATTTATTTGAATAGTTGAATGGACCTTGGTTGGTGTTGTGGCTAAGGTAGTAGACATAGAAAATTTTGATATTGATGTGGCACTAGAAGTAAAAACTTGAGATTACTTCTTATTTGATTCAGTCTCTTGATAAAAATTATGATAAACATCATGTTACTACCAAATGATGTCTAAGTTTAAAAGAGATGGTTTGTGTGTATTATATATACTTAGCCTAGGAGATTCGTATGCTCTATTTTTGTTTCTTAGAAGTTTATCTTGAATATTTACACTTTAGTGACCTTCCTAGTGCAACTCAATTTAGCCTCTATGTCCTCTAATGATAGCCCATATAGACTTTACTTAAATTTATCTATGGCCTCCTACATGAGTTGATCAAAATTGATCTTACTGATCATTTTCCCTATAACATCCTTGACCTTAGATAATTTTAAGTCATTAAAAATTTAAAGAACATGGGTCTCATGCTCTTAATACTTGGGAAGTAAATCCCTAACTACTGTCTACCACTTCTGAGCTTCTTCTATCCTTATGAACATTTTGAGGGATTAGATGCCTCTAATGGTGTCATGAGGTCTAAGTGGTTATAAGCCTTATTACCTACATAGAAAATCAACATCTTCAATTTATTTCCATCGCTCTTCAAAGAATTAAACTATTCATTGGTTTTATTAATGTGTGGGGATAATTCATCCTACATGAAATCTAATGCTTCCAAGGAATTTTAAAATTTGGAGGCTTCTTCCTGAACCTTGGTCTTAACATTGGTTGGTATGTGGACAATCTTGGCTAATTACTTTAATTTATTTAGATCAACCTCAAAATATTATTTGGCCATCTCTGTAGCTTCATGGATTGCCACATGGCATCCTTTTGAGCCTCAAACAAAGATCTAAAGTCTTCCATAAATGGGGACTACCCTGACTACTTATTATATCTCTTAGTGAAGGAGAAGACCTCTTGTCTCTCCTCAAATATCAACTCCCTACCTACATCATCCTCTAGATTCCTCTTCTCCACCCATGTTTCTAGATGGTTTATTACATAAGGTGGTAATATAAGTAAGCTATGTGATTTTAAAACTAGGCATTTGTGAGGTCTTGGTCCTTAAATCCATGGTATAGGGAGGAATTGTTAACTAATTAAATTTATCTCTTCTGAGGTTGTAATTACAACCTCTTCCTCAACCTACTTAGCTACCTATTAATTCTTTGATACTTTAACAATAGTGTTAGGTAAGGAGGGGAAAATAATTTTAGACCAATCCACTACTCCAAACTAAGGGAGTGGATGGACTGTGACTATTTATGGCCTCACCCTCTTTCCTTTGCCTATCCTTTTCACAATAGTTTTTTTAGATGGAGTTGTGGATGGAATGGGAAGTGTGATTTTAATGAATTAAACACAGAGCTATGGGGTGGCCATGGTTGTTTCTATATTTTTGGATGCCTTCTTATTTTTCATTGATAAAATAGTGGCAATGCCAGAAGGAAAATTATAAGTATCCATGATATAAGTGGATGGTATGGAGATGGAAACTAGAGTAATGGTGGTAGATGAAGCAATGGTATAAACTTCCTTCTCAACCTTTAGGGTGAGCAAGGGTAAATATATGAAATAGGTAGTGGAAAATGAATCATCAGAGGTGGAAGTAATAACTTCCACTTTAGGAGTTCTTAAACATAGGAAATGGAAATAGTACCAAACATAAGAACAAAATTAGAAGTCAAAGAAGTGGTCTCAATAGACTGGTTACCTATGGTATCCTCCATAACTCATTCTTTTCCTTTATCTAGTTCAAGGTTCATGACCTTATCTTCATCCATCTTGGTTTCCTCATCACAATATTTTTCTTCTTATTCTAAGTCAACTACCTCCCCTTCTACCACTTGTACTTGTTGGGGCATTGTAGGTAAGCCTTGAGGTTATTGCACTATATGATTGCTTGTGGGAGTCCTAGGATTCCTTGTGTATAAAATAGTGGTCTTTGTTAGTGAGGAGGATCCTTACTGAACTGATGTAGCTACTTTATTTGTTACTAACCCTATAGTTTTAGAACCTTATACTTAGGGAATCGTTGTAAGCATATGAATTATGATAGAATATAGCTATTATTTTCCTTTCTCTCCCTCATCAAAATCTATAGTGATAAGATATCCTACTTTTACTCCCTTGGGGTCAGGTTTAGTTACCCTAGGTTCCTTCTTAATAGCCTTTAGATTTAGAAGTCCTTGTGATGAGGAGCCTCCTTGGTCCTTTTATTGCTTTGTGTACTGGCCCTTGTAGAAGTCTAAATGTGTCCACCCTTTAAAGAGTGACTTTTTTCTACTGAATTCCCTCACAAATATTTTAGGCTCATGTTGGATCATCCACAGATGATCCTCCTTTAATATATAAATTATTGCTCTCTCCAAAACTTCCTCATCATTTTGTGAATTCATAAACAAAAATTCATAAGGATAATGTACATGGCTGTAAGGGATATTAAAGCCTTGTATCTTCTTTTGGATGGATTCATGGGGATCCTAATCTTTATGTGGAAAAGTGAGGAAGTGATAACTTTTCCTCTTGCCACCAAACTCTCCAAAATGTCTCCTCATTATATATACCATTCAGAAAATAACTATGTGGTGGCCAAAGAATGAGCTTTTCTTCATCCTCGATAGGTCCTTTTCTATGCTCCATGATAATTAGAAATCAATTTATTTCTTGGCCAACTTGTTAGGAACATACTTTAGAGAGTATAAGGGATGAACCTTATTTCCCTAGATCATAATTATAATGAAATCTGGATATAAGAAGTAATCTCCTCTTGAAGAAAGTGTCTTCACAATGTTAGATCTAATCTTAGGCATTGATAAATCATGAATAGCCTACCAAATTTGAGGATAAACATCTTTGGAAATCATTACCATATTCTTAATGTAAGCATAGACATGATGGTCATAGATCTTATTCTTGATACAATTGGTAGATGGGCTCCACAACTCATCAATAAATTTGTAGACACTCCCCATAACAACATCTAATAAATATGACATCTTGTAAAAATGGCTTGTAGGAGTGGGTTACTTATCCTTGGATATGACCTATGCTCCCAAATGAAAATTTATTGTCTCCCCCAACATAAATGTATCATCACTGGTTATCATCATATGTAATAATGGCACCCAATCCAAATGGAGAAAATGAATCTTAGGCATACCATAAAGTCTATTGAGTATCACCATGCCTATGTATACTCCCATCTTGAACTTGTTAATGGGAGTAGGACCCTTCAGATTCTTTCCTTTGAAAGTGATTATTTTATTGGGGAGAAGACATGAAGGCTAAACCTTCTCTATTGTATTATCTTAGTTCCATTGTACTACCCTATGATTGTCAAAATAAGGTTTGGGTGTAGGTAATGACAAATATCTTTGGAATTTATCTCTCACAATACAAGATGAAACTATTAGGTTTCTAATATGATGTAGGTAAGCATCCTTCATAACCTTGCCTATGAAGAATAAGTCATGAAGGAGTTTGATGCATAACATTACCTTAGGCTTAGAAGTAATAAACTATAATCCTTATCTTTTCAAGGCCTACAAATCCTTGATGAATAGTCATTCCAAGGGAGATATGCTTTTTTCCAATGAAAATATATCCATAGAGTCAATTGATCTAGGAGGATCTAAATTTTTCTCTAAAAATTAAGTTGTCAAATCATAGGTTGATCATTGTCATGGTGAAGGCCTCATAGAGATCTTTCTAGCACATTTCATGATTCAGAAAATGGAGCCTATATTTACAAGTTACATCATGTAGAAGATCAAATTAGGCAAGTAAAAAAAATGGGGTTTGGATGTTGACCGGTGGTGAGTGTTCAATGATCAATGAGTAAATGACAAGTGGTGAGAGAAGATTGGACCACATGGTGGGTCCTCAAGCCACCATGTGGCTTGACACCATTCACTATGGTCCAATTTTGCATAATATGTAATTAATTAAATTTCATGCCAAAGCCCCTCAAAAATACAAGACCCTCCAACTTTCCACGTGACATCCACACTTTCTATGTTCCATCCACATTACAAGTCAACCGAAGTTTCTATCTCACCAAGTTTCCATGTATTTTCCATGGTTCTCACACACTCCACATACCACATACCATAAACCCATAAAATTCAAGCTAATGCCAATTAATTGGAATTGGTTACCAAAAATTTCATGGTATTTAAAAACAAACATGTCTCCCACCTCCCAAATGTGGGCTTAATGATATACATGCCCACCAAAAAGAATGCCAATGGGATTTAAACCATGTTATTTGTGGTAAAAGGATAAGTTCCTAAGTAATTTGGATGCTTGTGTAAATAGTATATAAATGGGATGAGATTGTATTTTAATCCAAGTTTTGGTTGTGGAGATTGTATTCCAAGGCATGTAAGAGTGGAGAGAAATAGAAATTGTACTTAGGCCTCAAAAAAAAAAATTGCTTCAAGGATTTATCTAGGATAGAATTAAATCCTATAAGATGATTTTTTAAGACTTATTAATATTTTAATGTGTTTTTTATACAATTAATAAGGAACAATCCCCCATTGGAGTGGATTCAAAGATGTAAGCCATTGTGTTGAACTCCATTATCAAATCACATTTGGTATTTTCTATCAAATTTTGTCTCTTTTATTGATACACTCTTAAATTTTGTATATAAATTTTATTTTATTAAATCATTAAAATAAGGTTCCAATCCTTTACAAGTGTGTTTTTTGCTACTGTGACACTTGTTTGATTATGATTACAGATCAATTTTTTGGTATTAGAGAAGGATTTGTATTTACCATGTGGATTACTAGTATATGTTGATAAGGTCAATATATAGGTAGAGTGAAGGAGAATTATCAAAATATGATCCAGAGATTGGATCAAGATGCATTGTAGAAATGGGAGATGACTTTGAGTCTGAACAAGCTTTCTGACAATCCTTCTTGGAAATGAAGGATATGGTCAAAGAAATTTACCATGAATTAAAAATTAAGATAGATCATGATGGAGGTGGTAAAAACTCTAAGAAACCTTCATCCTCTTTGGGTGATGGTAAAGATAAAAAAGTTGTTAAATCTCTTCCTTCACTGAAGCTAGATATTAAGTTTGAATTGCCAATATTTAATGGTAAGATTAATGTAGAAAAGATTGATGAATATATAAAGAAAATTGAAGTATATTTTAGGGTATAGAAGATTACAGATGATGAGGCTAAAATTCACCTAGTTACTCTTTGAATGGGAGGCATAAATCTTATCTAGTGGAAGAGTAAGTTAAAGGAAAACAAGATTAACATAGGTATTTCAATTTCCACTTGGAGTGAATTTGTTGATGCACTCAGAAATAAATTTTATCCTTTAGGCTATATGTAGCAAGTCATGATGGATTAGTAATCTTTCAAACAAACTAAAGGCCAAAGTGTTCAAGATTATACATAGGAATTTAGGAAAAGGGCTTTAATTTGGAATATTCCCTTTATACACAAGAAACACTACTTAAGTATATAGGTGGGTTGCATAGATATTTGAAACACATGATTCTAGTTATCAATCTCACTAATTTAGATTAATCATGTGTTAAAGCCATTCATTTAGAGGTTAGAGGAAAATAGACAAAAGAATATTTTCCTAAAGTTAAAAGTAAGCAATATGAAGTTAAGCATTGTAAAGGGAAAAGTTCTAGAAAGGGTAAAAAAAATCCACTATTACTATTCATAAAGAAGAGGGTAAGCCATTTTGTAATCATTGCAAGAAAAATCATGATGAGTCTAAGTGTTGGAAATTGCATCCTAACTTAAGTCCTTTTGATAGGTTTAAGAAGAAAGATAAGAAAACTAATATTGTAGTTCAAGATCTGGGTTCAGACTCCAAGGATGAAATTAAGATCATAGCTATGCACATGTATAATTGTTCTTCTCTTTCTAGCACTAAGTCATCTAATGTTGCTTTCTCTTCAAAAAAAAATCTATGTATGATGATAAGAAAAGAAATGAGTTTTTCCACATTAGGTTTTTTACTAAACATACTAAAATTGACACTCTATTTGATAGTGGATCACAAGCAAATTTGATTTCTAAAGACATTGTTAAAAATTTAGGCCTACAAAAAACTCCCCATCTAAAATCCTATCCACTTTGTTGGGTGTGTGATGATGCAAAACTACAAGTAACCAAAACTTTTAGATTGAAATTTGTCATCGAATCCAAATTCATGAATGAAGTTGATGTAGATGTAATCCCTCTAGACATATGCAAGATTATTTTAGGAAGTCCTTATCTTTATGATATAAAATCAATATTCTATAGGGAGGAGATAAGTACTTTATTTTTAAGGATGACATTAAATATTTAATCAGAGCACATCATGTTAAGATGAGTCTATTTTTGGTTACAACAGGGAAAATGAAAAGACTAGTCAATTCAAGCAAGAATTTTTGTCTCGTGTTGATTAAGTCTAAGTAAAAATAATATTCCTAAGCTATGGAAAATTGTGATCCAAAACATAAGAAAGAATTAGTTAAAATAATTTCTACTTATGATGATGTGTTTTAAGATCCCAAATGATTCCCCCTAAAAGGAGAGTTCAACATGAAATTCAATTGTTATAGGATTCTCCTGTCCCTAACATTGGCATGTATAAGTTATCAATGGTGGAAAATGAGGAAATAAAGAAGTAGGTAATGGAACTTTTGGAAAAGGGTGTTATTCATCCTAGTACATCTCTTGTTGGTTCACCTATCATTTTGGTGCCAAAGAAATATGGAACATGATGAATGTGTGTTGATTTCTATGCTTTGAACAAAATTACTATTAAGAATCATTACCTTCTTCCTTGTATTGATGATTTTCTAAATCAGTTAAGAAATACTATCTATTTCACTAAGTTAGAATTGAAAAGTGGTTATCATCAGATTAAGATTAATGATGGTGATATTTATAAAATTATTTTTAAGACAAAACAAGGATTTTTTGAGTGGCTTGTCATGTCTTTCTAGTTATACAATGCACTGGCTACATTCATGCATTTGATGAATGATGTTTTTAGGCCATTCCTTGATGATTTTTTTATAGTCTACTTAGATGATATTTTGATATTCAGTCAGTCTTGGGAATATCATGTGATTCATATTAGGAAATTCATGGATGCATTGAGAAGGGAGAAATTTTATTTGAAATTGTCTAAATGTGAATTTGGAAAGATCTCTTTGGTTTATTTAGGTTATATTTTAGGACATGGTGAATTGAAAATTGATCCTACAAAAGTGGAGGTTATAGTTAAATGGCCTAAAACCAATAATGTAACTAAGGTTATAAGTTTTCTTGGTGCAGTACACAATAGGAGAAATTCATTGCTAATTTCTTACTTATTGCATCATCCTTGCATTCTTTAACTAGTACAAAATAGGTCTTTTAGTGGGGAGGCAAGTATAAAAAATCCTTCGACAAAGATTAGTATTGCTCCTATCTTAGAACTTCCTGATTTGTAGTAACCATTCAAGATTGAGATAGATGCAAGTGATTATGCTATGGGAGCTATTATGATGCAAGAAAATAAGGTAGTATGCTATCATTCTAAGACCTTCATAGGTGTCATAAGAAACTATCTGACTTATGATAAAGAAGCATATGCACTGGTTCAAAGTTTTAAGAAGTGGAAACATTAATTGATGGGAAAAGAGATAGTAATACCTATAGATCATTATCCCCTTCAGTATCTCTAATCATAGGCCAGGCTATAATAGTCTAGGCATTTTCATTGGATGGTTTTCCTACAATAGTTTCATCTTGTGATTAGGGATAAGAAAGGTATTCAGAATAAAGTTGTTGACATGCTTTTTAGGCCTCCTATGGTAGTTGCATATATTCTTTTACAACATAGTTCTTTGACTCATGAAAGTTATAAAGAATAGTATGTTGATGATGCTAACTTTAAGGATGTGTACAAAGACTTGATGAATGGAAAATAGGTAGAAGAATTAGACTATCATGTGCATAATGGACTTTTGTATCATTTTGGTAAACTTTGCATTCTTAAAAATGAAAGGGTGCACATGATTAGGGAGGCACATACTTCTCTTATTTTTGGTCATTTGGGAGTTGGTTAAATGGTTAATTTTTTAAAAATGTATTGTTATTGGCCTTGTATGTAGGAAAATGCTGAAAAATATATCAAGAGGTGTGTTATTTATGATACAAACAAACCTAGTAATAGGAAATTGGGACTTTATACTCCCTTACCTGTTCCTAATCATCCTTGGGAAAGTATTTCCATGGATTTTTTATGGGGTTTGTCTATGTCACAAAGAAAACATGATTAATTATATGTGGTAGTGGATAGATTTAGTAAGATGTGTGTTTTGATTCCTTACACTAAGCAGATTATAGGGGAAGGTATGACATACTTATTCTTTTAGCATGTATGGGTTCATTTTGGTTTGCCCACTTCTCTTGTTTTTAATCAGGATTCTTGATTTATTAGGGAATTTTGGTCAACGCTATGGGAATTAATGGACACTAATTTGAATAGGATTACTACATTTCATCCACAAACTAATGGTCAGATAGAGGTTGTAAATCACATTGTGGTACATTTTCTTAGGGGCTATAGTAAACATCCCAAGTTATGGGATGAGAATTTATGCTATATACAACATGATTACAACCGTGCACTTCATTATTCTACTATGAAATCTCCTTTTGAAGTTTTTTATGGATATTTACCTAAATATCCTCTAGATGTTTGTTATGGATAGGATTTAATTATTGATGAATGTAAATATGATATTAAACCCAAGAAATGTATTGAAAAGATATAGAAGGTACACTAGACTATCTGAGATCAATTGGAGAAAATTTAGGCAAAATACAAAGCAAGACATCAAAAACATCATGTTGATCACTAGTTTGTTGTAGGTGATTTGGTATGGATTCACATAAATAAGGAAAGGTTGACATGTGAAGGTAAAAAGTTGAAACCGATCTGGTATGGTCCTTTTTGGATTATGGAAAATATTGGTAAAAATGATTTCTAGTTGGATTTTCCATCTTATATGTAGATTTATTTAGTTGTGAATGTGGAAAATATGAAATTTTATGATCCTCAGATGATTTTAGATCATGATGAGAGTGTATCTATTCCTTTTGTTGATGATTTTACTCTTAAGTATCTAATAAAAATACAAGAAGATACGATACTTGATAGGAAGGTATAGACTTTGTGAAGGGGATATGTTGAATATTTTCATGTCAGTTTCAAAAGGATGCACCAAAATAAGGCCAAATGGATAGAAGATGGAAGAGTGAGGGAATAATACCCTCACCTCTTTACTAATTAATCAACTTTTGGAGGTCTAAAAGCTCTTAGTGGGCAGGATTTATCCAGGAAGATCTATATTTCACTCCAAAAAATAAGTCATCAAATCATAGGTTGATCATTGTCATGGTGAAGGGCTCATCTATATCTTTCCATCACATTTCATAGTTCACAAAATGGAGCCTGTATGCACAAGTTATAGCATGTGGAAGATCAAACCAGGCAAGTAAAAAAAATTGAGGTTTAGATGTCGACAAGTGTTGAGTGATCAACAATTGATGAGTAAATGACAAGTGGCAAGAGAAGATTGGACCACATGGTGGGTCCTCAAGCTACCACATTATTTTACACCATTCACTATGCTCCAATTTTGTATATTATCTAAAGCCCCTCAAAATTCCAAGACCCTCCAACTTTCCATGTGACATCCACACTTTCCATGTTCCATCCACATTACATGTCAACTAAAGCTTCTATCCAACCAAGTTTCCATTTATTTTCCATGGTTCCCACACAATCCACACTCCACATACCACAAACCCATGAAATTCAAGATAATTCCAATTAATTGGCATTAGTTACCATGAATTTTGTGGTATTTAAAAACAAACATGTCTTCCACCTCCCAAATTTGGGATTAACGATATCAATGCCCACTAAAAATAATTTTGATGGGATTCAAACCATGTTATTTATGGTAAAAATATAAGCTCCCAACCAATTGGGATGCTTGTGTAAATAGTATATAGAGGGGATGAGATTGTATTTGAAGCCATGTTTTAGTCATGGATATTTTATTCTAAGGCATGTAAGAGTGTGGAGAGAAATAGAGATCGTACTAAGGCCTCAAACAAAATAATATTGCTTCAAGGATTTCTCTAGGACATAATTAAATCTATAAGATGATTTTTGAAGACTTATTAATATTATAAAGTGATTTTTCTACAATTAATAAGGAGTGATCCCCCATTGGAGTGGATCCAAAGATGTAGGCCACTGTGTTGAACTCTGTTATCAAATCATGTTTGATATTTTCTATCAATTTTTGTCTCTTTTATTGATACACTCTTAAATTTTGTCTATTTTGGATAATTAAAATCCAATTTTAATTCCATAATCATTTTTAAAGTTGATTTTATTAAATCATTAAAATAAGGTTTCAATCCTTTTACAAGTGTGTTTTCTACTACTATGACACTTGTTTGATTATGATTATAGATCATCAATAATGTCCCATAATTCTAAATAATTCACATGCATATTGTTAAATATGATAATTTAAATATTGTGTCCATAAATTCTATCAAATCCTTGATTGAATATGGCAATGGTGGAAATGTTCCCTTGAGTGGCTTAGATGAAGATGTCATTATTAATTATGTGTAATTGGATGTGCTTATAGTCTTTTTCTATGTGTTATGCATTTTCTATGAATAATTTGTGCTTATACTAGTTTCTAGTTTTACACATAGTACTTTCACATGTAGTAGCTAGGGATTTTATTATGCAAGATAGTTGTAGAATTTGAGTGCAATTTTAATTGTGAGAAATGAAGGATTCAATAGTTGCACATCATGTATATATATTTAGCATTGAATACTAGTTTGTGTGATATAAATGTCCAATATTCACCTATTTTTCATTTTTTACATAGTTTAAAATTTGTTAGTTCTATTTGGTGGGTGACCTTAACAAACTACTATGAAGTATTTTGGATTTATTTGCATATGTATAACAAGTAGTTTTGGCATTTGGGAATCAGGGATTTGGGTTTTGTGTTTGGACTGGCCTTTATAAAAAAACCCAAAAAAAAATCCTGAAGACGTACTTCTCATAGCACAAAATATCTGAACAAAAAGTCTAAAGCATATATATAAAGCCTTATGGTTTATCAAAAAAAATGTCCACAAAAAAAAATCCAAAAACAAATGTCCATCAGATAAAATATCTGAACAAAAAGTTTGAAGACCTAATTATTCTAATAAGTCATTTTTAGTATAATTGTTTCAGATAAAATGTCTGACGTAAAATCTCTGAAGATGAAATTTGTTCACAACAAAAGTTTTGAAGACCAAAATTTTTGAATGAATAAAATCCTGAATGAAAAATTATGGATAAACAAGTGCCAAAAAAGTTTCCAAATAAAAAACCCAAAAAACCAAACCTATCAAACAAAATGTTTGAATAAAATGCTTGATGAATAAGTCTTTGAATGAATTTCTATGAATAAACTAAGTTCCAAAAACCTGTATAGCTCAAAATTGCTGAAAAAGGTATTAATCAAATTAATCCAAAAATATGTAATACCATGCTAAAATTCTAAACTATTATAAATATAAATACTAAGAATCAATATTCTCAAGAATTTGTCCTAACACATAGAGTAAAGGCTCAACAAACAAGGCTAAAGTCTAAAAAAAATGGGTCCCCATATCTTGTTGAAGAGAAGGGAGATGTTGGGTATAATAAATGATGACTTATAGGGGGAATACTCCTAAGTATTTGAGAATCCTAAACTTTTATTAGTAATATCAAATCAAACACGAATCATGTCATAGAAAAAAATAATAAAATTAGAAATACGTAAGAGACTCCTAAGTAGATTCACACAACATACTTGCCTCTTATCCTTGGATCTATGTGTGCTGAACATAGAGTTCATTTAATCCTTATTGTGATGAGTTTTTCAAAGGCTTGATAAAGCTATAGGTTTCATTATAGTTTCTATTAAATATCATTAAAACAAGGGTAGCTTAGGCATTTCTCTACTACTAGCCAGGCATCCATATCCTGACAAAGATACCTTGGGCTCTCTCTCTCTCTTCTTCTTCATTCAATTTCTTGATCATGATGCATGGTACATTGACCTTATTTCATCAAGTAAGCCTTTTGATCTTTTATAGATATTATTTTAGCTTGATTTCTCTTTTTAACTAATTATTTATTTTATTTTTATTTTATTTAAATGGAAAGAGGAAAGATGGAACCCAGTGATCTGATATAGTTATAAAATAAATCATTACCATAACATCCCTACCAATTATATCTATAGCAAGCATTATCACTTCCAACAAGTATTTAATATAATAAGTGAATTATTTGAGAGCAACTTCCACGTACTTCATAAAAATATTCAATTATGACACAATCCAAAATGGTTCATGATTACACACCTACATCATGAAGACTCTAAACATAAAAACATACCTATTTTGTAGATGGGTCCCAATTTAAAACTCTTTTTCAAATTTCCCCATTTTTACCAATCTATTTAAGCATATGCTTAGTTAGTTTGGATTTTATCTTGGTTACATTAGAGGAAAACACAATTTAGATTACCACAAGAAGTAAAAAAACAACTAATTAGAAATCAATATAACTAATCTAGGAAAACATGAAATTTAATATAGAAAAAACAATAAATCTAATCTAGGAAAATAGGAAATATAGTCTAGAAAAGCAAGAAATATAATATAATCCTACCTATAACATGTATTTTCATTAGGTAGTGGTACCTTCAAATGACACAACCATGAAGTAGTGCTTTAGGAATTGCTCATTGACTAGATATGTGAGTTCACTACCTTGAAAGGCATTTAGATGGAATGCATTATTTCCTAGGATTTCTAAAATCTAATATGATCCAATCCATAGTGGGGTAAATTTATCATGTTGTATTTTATTTTCATGGGTTTTATCCCAAAGAAGCACCATATCTAAGATCCTAAATGCTTTGACCTTTGCTCTCTTATCAACCCACCTCCTCACTATGTCTTGATGCTTGTTAAAGGTCTATAATGCTTCAGTCCTTGAATCATACATTTTTATTATGTCTAGTAGTTGAGACTATACTTTATTAGTCAGTTCCATGTAATCCTACATGAATGGATAAGTTGGTATCTTCAACATGATTAGGAATACTGGCCTGCATCCATACACCAACAAATAGGGTAAAGCTTTAAGGGATTGATTCTATCTTGTTTAATTTACCCAAAGAGTATACTTTAATAGATTATGCCAATCCCTAGGATTATCCCCAGCTGATTTATTGATTGCATATATTAGGTTCTTATTTATTTATTCTACCATCCCATTTCTTTGGGGGTTATGTTTAGAACATTACTTAAAAGTGATCTAGTTATCATGTTCCCACTCAGTGAATTTTACTAATATAAAAGTTCATCCATTGTCACAAACTAAAGAGATGGGAGTACAAAATCTAGTTGTGATGTGTTCCTCCAAGAAGTGAACCACATCTTTTTATCTATAATTATTTTTGGCTATGGACTCAATCCATCTAGTGTAGTAGTCTATAACAATGAGTATAAATTTATGGCTTGCTAAGGAATTTGGGTTAATGACACCAATAAATTCTAAACTCCATTGGGAAAATGGCCTTCATTTAAAAATAAGTTGTAAATACATTACTACATGTACTTCTCTCTTAACTAAATATTGTATTTTATGTCATGTTCTTGCATGAACATGAGTATCCTTGAAAAATGTTAGTCAGTAGTAGCCCATTCTTAGGATCTTATGGATTTTGGTATTCCCAGATGGATAACCACTACCTATCTTCTAATGAAAGTTTTCTAGAATCCCTTTATTTTCTTATGTAGACACACACCTAAGATAAATGCCTTCATAGTTTATTTTATAGAGTAATCCCTTCTTAATAATGTAATGAGTAGATTTGAGCCTCACAGCTCTCCTTCATTCTCTGTCAAGTTTTGGGGAACAAGTATTATATTAGTATACCATTATCCTTTAGATACCTAAGCTTCACATACCTCTTCAATAGTGATACATGGATCAGGTTCAGTCATGAGTTGAATGATAATTTAACCCTGAAAGATCTTTGTAGTCTTGGTTTTTATGTTTAACTCTTGTAGTTTTGCCTTCCACTTACCTCAATTCTCTCCTAGTTCATTTTTTGATAAGGTGAAATTGACAGTAGGATCAAGTACAATGGTAATATTTTTATTCCTCAAGATGTAGTGTCAAAATTTATTCACTACTTTGACAAGAGAGAATATTTTTTATCAATCATAGAGTACCTAAGCTCTACATATTTTAGATTTATGCTCATAAATTCAATTGGATGCTCAGTCTCATATTTATTTTGTGTTATAATAACAATAATTGTATGTTTTGAAGAAAATGAGTATAAGTATAAATCATTCATGAAGTATAGACTAATTAGTACTAAGACCTAATATATTACATCTTTAATGTCTTAGAAATATTTTTGGGCTTTAATTGTCCATTCTATTTTGGCATCCTACTTGAACATTGCATTCAGAGGTCTAACAATCTCTATAAATCTTGAGATAAATTTCTATACAAATTTAATCTTCCCAAAGAATGATTTGAGCTCATTTTTATTATTTGGTGGCATAATCTTTAAAATTTCTTGATTTTTTTTGGGAGAAATGATTATCTTTTGTTTAGTGATGATGTGCCCTAAGAGCTTGCCTTCAATCACTCCAAATATGATCTTCTATGGGTTTAGTGAGATATCAAACATTTTTCATCTCTCAAATATCAAATTGAGGTGGCCTATATGGTCATTCCGATTCTTTGAAAACATATTAAGATCATCCATGAATATGATTATGTATTTTATTATTAATCCCTTGAATGCATGATCTATAGCTCTCTGAAAGGTGGATCTTGCATTTATTAGGCCAAATGACATCTTATATGCATAAATTCCTCACTTCATAGTAAATTTAGTCTTCATCTATCCTCATATTATACCAATACTTGATTATAGACTAAAAACCCATCTAAGAAGAACATCCTTTCAAAACCACTTACTATCTATATCATCTCATCCAAAGAAGGTAGGGGATAATTATTCTTTTTAGAATCTTTATTCAAGTTCCTAAAATCAACACATAATTTGATCTCACCATTATTATTTATGATTAAAACCAAATTGGCCACCGAAGTAAAATGTCTAATTGGGAAGATGATTCTGGCACTTAGTAACTTCTCCACTTCTCTTTGAATGAGAGGCTCCATAATAGGATTGAATGGTCTTTGTCTATGTCTAAATAAATTGTAACTAGTTTCAAAGGAATTCTATGAGTGATAACTTGGGGGTAATAAACCTCCAAATATTCATAAGTCTAAGCCATGACATATTTATATAGAGTGATTAAATCCTTTACTCATTGTCTTTCTTTTAGGGAGCATTTGAGACCAATGTTAACATAACATGGGCTATGCTCATCTCCTAGATTTTTCATTTTGAAGTAAAATTGATTGACCTTAGGCTACCTAAGCTACTAATCTTGGGGATCTATGTCAAATGGTATTTCTAAGGAGACAAACCTAGCTAAAATATGATTCTCTTTGAGTTGGAGAATACCTTTTTTGTCTAAATCCTCTTGACAAAGGTGATTAACCTCCTTGTCATTGATGATTTAGGACTCAAATTCCCTTGAATTAGTTAAAATTTAGATAATTTACTGGTCATCATCAAAGAATTGGAAATTTTATATATTATGAGGAACAATGGGGCAAGGCACTAATTCAATAGAGAGTCTTTTTACCTTAGATTCTTAGATAGGATCTAAATTAGCTAAAGTAGTAACTAGTGAATCTGTAACTTGATTCTACTCTTTGAGAATGGCTACTATGTTGAAAGCTTCAAAAATATCAATTAGGTCACATGATAACTTACTTTGATATTTATTTTTGACCTAATTAACCACTATCTCTGAGTCACCAAATACTATTATTTGCTTCACATTATTCTTGAGTACAAATTATAATCCCAAAATTAAATCTTCATACTCATCCCTATTATTAGTACATGAGAATTAAAATCTATATTTTTCCAAGAATTTATTTTCCTATGGATCAATCAACTCGATTCCCATGCTTGATCCTTACTTGGGTCTAGCACCATCAAAGTGTAAAGTTCATAGCTAATTAGAACCTTTAGGTTCTAGATCTTGTACTCAATTTTATGTAGTGAAAGTGTAAATACCAAGGCTAGGGGATTTATACTTTACCTCTTCATTCTTGTTTTTATATTTTGTAATGGGATATTTCATCCTTGGCTCCCTATCTATCTGGATTTGATTTACAATGCCCCTCCATGGTATCCAAATATGAGAGAAGTCTGTAGAAAGATATCCATTGATAATTTTGGACTAGTCCCTACTCAACAATAGTCCATAGCCTTCAGGTATGTCTACTACAAAAATATCAATGGTCATATGGACTAGTGATTTAAATGTTACTTGAATTCATACATTGGTTAATTTTCCAACCATTAGTACCACTATTTTATCTAGTTGTGAAAATATTCTCTTTGAAGGGCTTAGAGTTAGACCAAGCTTTTTACATATGGAAGTAGGCATAATAGTTTCTAAGGCTCTATAATTAACTAAATAATTATAAATATTCTTACCAAATTCTCTAATAGTTAGCAAGAAGGGTGGAACTTTTGGCTTACTTTTGTAGATGACATTGGTGTCAACAACTTTTTCTTTAGCTATAGATGCTTTGATTCTTTCCACATGGGTCTTTCTAGTAGTAAAGTTTGACAATAACTCCTTATATTCATTAATTTTATCTAATTCATGAAGATTTATATTTTCTTTGATCTTCTTCATGTATTCAATGATGTTGTATCCTCCTTTGCTTAGTTCTTCCTTGTTCTAAGGTTGATCATTCCCTCTTGGAGGAGGTCGATTGTTGTCAGCTTTAGGATTTGATGGAATTGATGTACTATTTAGAGGAGTAGATTTTGTAAATGGTTTCTTATGCCTTAGATCATATCCACCTATTTGGAATTACTATAAAGTATGAATTTCATCAATTTTGTCCTTGGGTATGTTGTCATCTACACTTGGAAATGGAAACTCATGAGTCTCAAAGAACATGGTAGTGATTAAAGGGATATGATACAATTAGGATTTTAGTGGATTATACATTTTGTCTTATCTTACCACTTATCTATTAAGTATTTCAAATTTTGCATAAAAATCAACACAATCAAGCTCGTCGTGCTGAGAAGTATTATGAATTCTACACCAATTAGGTAGATCTATTTATATCATGTTGATTTATTGAATCTTGTTAGGTTACTCCATGTTGTTTGTAGGCCTATTGAATGGCCTATTGTATCTTTGGAATATAGTATTCTAATTACCATTGGGAGCATTAACATTACCCATCTTCTTTTGCATACCTAGTAAGTGATTACTTAGCTTTTGGACCATATTTTGAATAGAATCTAACTCTAACTTTATAGAGTCAGTGCTTTATAGAACAATAACAAAATATGTGGCCAATTTTTTATTCTATTGATAACCATTGCCTTGTGCATGATTTTTCAAGAACTTGTAATTTATCTATGTTGCTTATGTCAATGGAGGCAACATGTAGAGTTGGTTTTGATTAAACAAAATAACATTTTGTTTCACATGTGGAACTAGGTTCAATGCTAAGAAGACATTGTTGATGTTAGGTATTCTAGGAACTTGGGGATTGAGATGCCTATCAATGTTGATGTATTATTTATATGCCAATGCTAAATGATTGATGGTAGCTACTCTTCTCAGGAACATGGTAGTAATTGGGTCTAGAGCATTCTTTTACATCTCCAACGTTAATGATGCTTCTAGTGTATACCTTGGGGTTAACCAAGTGTACATATTTTGAAACCTTAAATTGAAATATCTAATTGGTTCATTAGTCTCCCTCTTCATGCTAGTAAAGTGTTGATATATCAAAATAAGATTGGAAACCTATCCAAATTATGTAAAAAATTTTGCTTCACATGTATCCGAAGAAGTGATGGAATTTTATATTAGATTTAAATACCAATAATAAGCAAAATCCATTAGTGTCAAAGGTAAAAACTTACATGAAACATCTTCATTGATATCAATATTTTCACTTCCTTTTTAAGAGACCACCCCTCCATCCAAAAAAACTTTCCAATAACCTACATGCCCTACTAACTATTCCATCAATAGGTTGTCAAGATTGCATACATGTAACTTATGCCCTAGAGTGGATTTCACCTCCATAGAGATCCTAAAACATTAGAGGCTACATCATTATGATGTTGGTGTGGTTAAAAAACTCATAAACATACTCTTTTTAGCACTTGAAGGAGGGTGAGTACCATTGATACAAGAGATTAGTTTCTACATAGAGTTGCACTAGAGTCACCCAGGAGAGTGACCAGATCAAATTCCAAAGTTGGTATTCTAGTGTCACCCTTGCCAAATAAAAGGAGACCTAGAATTATACCAACTATCCCTAATAGACCTAGGACTCCTCCAATTAGGATCCCTTTACCTATTAATCATCCAATGGTTCAAACACTTTGGTTATTTGAATCTGATATTGTCATCCTAGGAGACATGTATGATTTATCTAGAAATCCTAAAAAGTACCTATAGTCTTTTTCTCCTTCAAGAACAAGGACAATAGAGAAATAAATTAAATATTTTAAATATGATTTGAGATTAATGAATTATATGATTTAGGTGGAGGGTTGGTTACTAATATAAAGTGGTTAAGTCTCAAAATAAAATCAAAAAAGGAAGGGTGAGGTAGGAAAAAAGGCTCTGTGGCCTTTCGAAATTACTTCATTGGATAACTACTAAGTGGATAAGTGCTTTCAAAACTTACACTTGTTTTTAAAATATATTACACACACATAGTTAGACATGGATAATAATTCTAAGGGGATACTGATATAGGAAACTCATGGGCCTCAGTCAAATATTTCTCTTTTTAGGGTAGATGTTACACACTCTTACTTAGGATATTATGGCTTGGGCTTAGTGAGGTATCTAATTAAGCTATTGCACACACATAAAAAACTATATCAAAAAGGAAAGTACTTATATACACTCATAATTATGAATCAATCAACTTAACTGTCCTAACCAATGTTATTTTACCAATCATTCAATAGTTGTTGCACATCTAAGACTGGTATATTAATCAAGATAATCAATAACCATTCACAACTTTTGCACACTAAGGATTATTTAATCATACAAACAAAGAAATAAAATCTAATTATGCAAAATTTGGAAATAAAATATGCAAACACATGAGTAGACAACCAAAATTGCTTTGCTCCTATATATTGAAAAATTCTATAATAAATCTAAACTATGGATTACAATTATTTAAATAGGCTTGGGGAAGGGGTTACATCATTCTCTAAGTTCATTCAAAATTCATGACATGTGATAGTTATAAATTGAGTTTTAACTATGGTCAAAACCATATAGAGTTTACTTACAGTTGTTAAATAGTCTAAGTTAGCCTTTATAAAAACTATGCAATGTGTACATGTGTACAAAGAAAAAGGAAACCTTACAATAATAGCTCAAACTATAAAAAACCATAAGTATATAAAATATAAATATACATCATTATAAAATGTCAATGCATAAAATCCTAGCCTTTTAAGGCTTTGTTAAATGAATAGCTACATGGACCTTGGTTGGTGTTGTGACTTAGGTAGTATACATGGAATCTATTGATGTCAATGTGGAATTAGAAGTAACAAATTGATCTTATTTATTCTTTGGTTCAATCTCCTGATAACACTTGTGAGAACCATCATGATACTCCTAAATGATGTCTATGTTTAGTAGAGGTGGTCTGTGTATTCTATTAACTTGGCCCAAAGCTTAACATGATTTATTTTGGTTTCTTGGAAGTTTATCTTGAAGATTTCCACTTTAGTGACCTTCTTCCTAGCAGAGCTCAATTCAACCTCTCTCTCCTCTAATGGTAGCCACTATAGACTTTTCTTAAAGTTATCCATGGCCTCCTATATGAATTTATTAAAAAATATTTTACTAATCAATTTCCCTATAACATCCTTGACCTTAGATAATTTCAAGCCATTAAAATTTTGAAGAACCTATGTTTCATGATCTTAATACTTGGGGAGTAAAGCCCCAACTAATGTCAACCATTAATGAGATTCTTTTATCCTTATGACCACCAAGTTGAGGTAATTAGATGGTGATAGTGGTGTCATGAGTTCTAAGTGGTTATAAGCCTTATTACTTATGTAGACAATCAACTCTTCAATTTATTTCCATCACTCTTTAAATAATTAAATAATTCATTAGTTTTATTAATGTGTGGGGATTATTTAGCCCACATGAAATCCAATGCTTATAATGAATTTTAACATTTAGAGGCTACTTATTGAACCTCAATCTCTGTGTCAACTAGTATGTATATAGCCTTAGCTTGTTCCTTCAATTGCTTTAGCTCAGCCTCTAACTCTTATCTAGCCATATTTGTACCATCATGGATTACCACCATGGCATCCTTTTGAGCCTCAAACAAATATCTAAAGTTTTTTACATATGGGGACTACCCCAAATACCTATTATGTCTCTTAATGAGGGAGAAGACCTCTTGTCTCTCCTCAAAGATCAACTCCCTAACTGCATCATCCTCTAGCTTCCTCTTCTTCACCATTTGAAAGCTTTTAGATAGCTTATCAAATAAGGTGGTAATAAAGGGAAGCTCTATGATTTTGAAGATGGGTATGTGTGAGGTCTTGGTTTTTAAATCCATGGCCCATGGAGGAATTGTTAACTTATTAACATCTATCTCTTTTGAGGTTGTAACTACAACCTCTTACTCAACCTCCTCAGCTACCTACTACTTCTTGGATGTTTTAACAATAGTGTTAGGTAAGGAAGACTAGATAATCTCATACCAATCCACTCCTCCAAACTAAGGGAGGGGATGGACTATGACTATCTATGGCTTTTCCCTCTTTATTTTTCCTCAACTTGTCATAATAATCTCTTCAAATGGAGTAGTGGATGGTATGGGAGGGGTGATTTGAGTGGAATAAACATAAAGATATGGGGTGGCCATGGTTGTTTCTATCTTTTTAGATGCCTTCTTCTTATTCATTGATCTAATAGTGATAGTTCTAGAAGGAACATTAGAAGTAGCCATGATAGAAGTGGATGGTATGGAGGTGGAAAATGGAGTAGTGGTGGTGGATGAAGTAATGGTATAAAATTCTTTCTCAACCTTTGGGGTGACTAAGGGGAACTATATGAAAGTGGTAGTAGTAAATGGATCATCAGAGTTGGAAGTAAGAACTTCCACCTTAGGAGTTCTTAAAATAGAGGAAATAAAAATAGTACCAAACATAGGAATAGAAGTAGAAGACAAAGAAGTGATCTCAATAAACTAGGTACTTGGGCTATCCTCCACAACTAGTTCTTTTCCTTTGTTTTCTTCAAGGTGCAAGGCCTGATCTTTCTCCAACTTGGTTTCCTCATCAAAATCTTATTCTTCTTGCAAGTCATATACTTCCCCTTCTACCACCTATACTTGTTGGGGAATCGTAGGCAATTTTTGAGGTTTATCCACTATAAGACTATTTATAAAAGTCCTAGGCTTCCTTATGTATAAAATAATGGTATTTGGATATAAGGAGAAGATTTTATAGACTTATATAACTACTTAATTTGTTTCTACCCCTATATATGTATAACTTTGTGCTTAGGGAATAGCTGTAGGAATTTGAATTATGCTAGCAACTAGATTTTCTTTTACTTGTTCTCCCTCATCATAATCTAGATCAATAGGATCTCCTAATAGTGCTCTCCTAGGGTTAGGTTTAGTTACTCCAAGTTCCTTCTTAATAAACTTTACCTATAAAGGGAGTCCTTATAATTAGGAGCCTCCTTGGTCCTTTGATTGCTTTGTGTATTGACCTTCCAAAAGTTTGAATGTGTTCAACCTTAAAAAGTGACTTTTTTTTGTCCAATTCCCTCACAAATATTGTAGGCTCCTACTAGATCATCCTCAAATGATCCTCCTTGAATATATCAAGTATTTCTCTATCCAAAACTTCCTTAGCATTTTGTACATTCATAAACAAAAAGTCATAAGGATAATGTTTGTGGCTATAAAGGATATTAAAGCCTTGTATGTGCTTTTATATGGCTCCACGGGGATCCCAATCCCTATGTGGAAGTGTGGGGAAGTTATTTTTTCCTCTTGCCACCAACCTCTCCAAAACATTTCCTCATTTTATATATCATTTGGCCAATAACTATGTGGTGGCCAAATAATGATCTTTTCTTTATCCTAAATAGGTCCTCTTCTATGCTCCACCATAATTGTAAAGAAATTTCTTGCTTGGATAACTTGTTAATAACATACTTTAGAAGGCACAAGGGATGAACCTTGTTTCCCCAAATCATAATGATAGTTAAATTTGGATACAAGAAGTAATCTCCTCTTGAATAAAGTGTCTTCACAATGTTGGATTTTATCCTAGGCATTGGTGAACCATAGATAGCCTGCAAAAATTAAGGATAAACATCCTCAACAATCCTCACCATATTCTTTATTTAATAATATACATTTATGAATTAAAAATGGTTGCATATCCTACTTTTGAAATTATCAATGGTTAGGATCTACATCTCACCAAGAAATTTATAGAGTCCCCATAATAACATCCAAAAAATATGACATCATGTAAAAATGGCCTATAGGATTAGGTTGCATATCCTTAGAGATGACTTAATCTCTCAAGTGAAAAATTATTATCTCCCCTAATGAAAATGTAACATCATTGGTTAGCATCATATGTAATAATGACACCCAATCCAAATGTGAAAAATAAAAGATAGGCATATCATAAAGTCTATTGAGTAGTGCCATACCTATCTATACTACCATCCTGAACTTGTTGATGGGAGTAAGACCCTTCAGATTCTTTCCTTTGAAAGTGATTATTTCATTGGGGAGAAGCCATGAAGATAGAAACTTATCCATTTTACTAGCCTGTGATTGTCAAAACAAGCATTAGTTATAAGTAATAACAAATATCTTTCAAAATTAGCTCCTGTGATGTAAATTGAAACTATTGGGTTTTCAATATGATGTAAAAAAGCATTCTATTTGACGTTGCCTATGAATAAAAAGTCATAAAAGTGGTCAATTCTTCATCACCTTAGGCTTGGAAACAACAAAATGTAATCCTTGTCTTTTTTTGACTAACAAATCCTTGATGAATAATTGTTCTAAAGGAGAGATGTTTCCATCCAGTGAAAATATATCCATAGGGTCAACAATTTCCCATTATTTTGAATAATTTATGTACCTATTTTTTAATATGGTAACATCAAATATCATGTCCATAAATTCTATTGAATCCTTTATTTAATATGGTAATGGTGGAACTGCTCCCTTAAATGGCCTAGATAAAGATGCCATTGTTCCTTACATGCAACTGGATGTGCTTATATTCTTCTTCTATGAGTTCTACATGTTCTATGAATAATTTGTGCTTATACTAGTCATTGGTTTTACATGTAGTAATCTCATAGGTAGTAGCTAGGGATTTTATCATGTAGGATAACATTACACTTTAAGTGCAAGTTTGTTTGTGAGCAATGAAGGCTTTAATGGCTACATGTCATGTGTATATATTTAGCATTAAATAACAGTTTGTGTGATATAAATGCCCAATGTTCACCTATTTTGTATTTTATTTATAGTTCAAAATTCATTAGTTTTATTTGATAGGTGACCTTAACAAACTAATAAGAACTATTTTGGATTTACTCAGCTAAGTATAACAAGTCTTTTTGGCATTCAAGAATCATGTATTTGGGTTTTGTGTTGGGACTAAAATTTACAAAATACCCACAATAAAAATCTTGAAGACCTACTTCTCGTTAGATAAAATGTTCGATCAAAAATTCTGAAGCATATATATATATATATATATATATATATATATATATATATATTCTTATGGTCTATAAGACAAAATGTCCATAATAAAAAGTCTGAAGACGTAATTCTTTTGATAAGTCATTTTTGGGATAATCATTTTGGATAAAATGTTCGATGCAAAATCCTAAAAGACCAAATATGTTCAAAATAAAGTTTTGAAGACCAAAAATTCCAAATAAATAAAATTCTAAATTAACAAGTGTGGATAAACAAGTGTGGATAAACAAGTGTCAATGAAGTTTACAAATAAAAAATGCTAAAAACTAAAATTGTCAGACAAAATGTCTAAATAAAATATTCAAACAAAAGGCTTGATGAATAATTCTCCAAATGAATTTTTGTGAATAAACTAGGTCTTGAAAACCTACATAGCTCAAAATTCTCAAAAAAGGAATTAATAGAATTAGTCCAAAAATATGTAATACCATGCTAAAATGCTAAATTATTCTAAGTATAAATAATAATAAACAATTTGGACAAGATTTTTCCCTAACACATAGAAGAAAGTATCAACAAACAAAGCTAGAATCTAAAAAAAGTGGGTCCCCATCTCTTATTAAAGAGAATGGGGATGTTGAGTACAACACTCTCTTGCTAAAATTTGATATTCTTTGCATGGTGTCCTGGATCCCAAGGCCTACTTGAGGAATGTAGACCTCCTTCTCTCTTCTCTACTAATATAACCAATCTCTAATGCATATACAAATGATCTCATGAGCCACACTTTTATTTTTTTCTTCCTCTTTCTATCTTCATCCAAGCTATACCTGAAATAAACAAAGCATTAGCAAAATTGTGTTCTTTCTCATGCCCTTGAGGCATTCTCCAAATATCCTCTTTTCTTGCATGTTATTCTTGATCCCAAACACTTTCATATGCTTTATATGCTTCATTCTTCCTCTTTGTATCAACTACCAATGCATCTTTATCTTCTCTTATATGGGTTCTCCTTCATCTACAACCTGTACTTCAACCTCAACACCTACAACTTCACCATGTAGAGTATCTTATTGTACTTTACTTCTTCTTGCCTTCATGAGTGCTCTTGTCTTAGAAACCACTGCTGCATACCATAAATCTATATTTTTTCTTGTAACCTCCTTTACCATCTCTCTATGCATTTGATGAGGATTAAATTCATATTCTCTCTTCAAAACATCATACAAACTAGCATAGTCCTCATACCTTTGCTTATGCGATTACCCTAATGTTTATTTATCTTCATTTATATCCTCTTGAGTGAGGATCACTTCTTGCTTCTTGTCACCTTGATTCTTAGATGGCTCACCTACTTTTTATTCTTCCATCATCATCAATCTAACTTGAGCCTCTCCTTCTGCTTGGTTCCTCTTGAACACCACGTGATTATATGCTTCTTCTTCTTATTTCTTGAGCCTAGGCATTATCCCAATTATCTCATTTCCTTTCTCAAATTTCATACCTTCATTCACACATGTTAAAGAATCATTAGATTTTAAAACATGAGGCTTATTTTCCCCCTTTTCCTTCTTCTTATAATTCTTTCTCAACTCCTTCAATTATCTCCTCACTTTTCACATTTCTCTTTGTCTTTTCCTCTTCTTCATGATGTCTTTGAGAGGCAATCTCACTCTTTTTCTAACTCCAACTAAAATTTTTGGTTTAAGCTCTCCTAAATTTCATTCCAACTCTACCAAGACTACCCTCAACTATTCATTCTCTCTCATATAATCTTCCTTGCATTCTCTTCACTCTATCTAGGTCTCTTTTGACCTATCTATTTTTATTAACAAGCCTTACCACTTGTCCCATTGACCTTCACTTGGTCTCTCTCTTCTACCTTCAAGCTCTCCTAATTTTTTGTTTACTTTGATACCAAATTATGTAAAGATATACAAAGAACTTGGAAAATATAGATGCAAACACAACTTCATACTTTTACCTCTACAAGTCACCTAGTTATGGTCTCATCTGACTAGATCTCTTGATCTACAATCTCTTCACAACTAATATTCTTTGGTTACAAAACTCTCTAGCCACTCTTGAAGTATCAAAATTCTCATTTTTAAAAAAACCCTTCTCTATAAACCATACATGAACATATATCAAATCATTGTAGCTAACTAGTCCACCTACACACTCACACTTGTCACTCTCTTATCTATTTTCACTCCTGTCTTGATTTAATAAGCTTATTCATTGATGAAAAATCTTTAACTACTACGATCCATTCTTGGGAAAATTTTTGTCCAACTCATTTAGAGTTTATTTTCATAAACATCATAATCAATAAGTCTTTGTTGACCTCCTATTCAAATCTCAACACTTCTCAAATAACCTATTACAACTCACCTTACTAACAAATTTGTAACATGCTTCCTACAAGCCTTTTTTTACACATTATCTCTTGGTAGAGATATATACGGTCTCATATTGGGATTCTAGTGATGGACTTGGCTACCTTCTATCTAGTTCTATCTTCTCATGAGATTTCATGGCCCAATTCATTCTCTAGGTCTCTTTTTCTTCCTCTTTCTAGGCTTAATTAGGCCTCTTTAGGTCTCTATCACCTTCTTCTAACACAAACTCCCTTCTATCTATATGAACATATACATTTAGGGTATAAAACCTTCAAAATTTTGATAGAAAACTATGGAGAGCCAAACACTGATTAAATCATGCACATGAAAATTTATTTCAACACAATAATATATTTCACATTCTCTTGTATTCTCATTACATAAACATTCAGGACAATACACATAAACATATAGGAGCATATATCCTATATTTGGGGATTCCTAAATCCCTACAATATCTCCTATGAAACTTCCCATAACTAGGAAATCCTAACTATGATATATTATTATATTAAATAATAATATATCTCAACCATAATAATAACTCACCGTATTAATCATATGGTTTTAGATTATGGTAAAAACAAGTTTTGAAGGGGCCCCAAAACCCTAGTACAAGGAAAAAAGATAGAGCAACCAAAACATAGACAAAGTCTAAAAACTACTACAAGGAAGTAGCAAAAATAGGTTTTAAATGGACCTGAAACCACCGAAAAGACAACCGGTCACAACCCAACAAAATAGAGATCTGGCACAACCTTAGACATAGAAGACAACAAGAAAACAAAGAACTAGACCAGATTCTTTACCAGCAAGAGGAACCAGATTATTCATCCAGTTCCAATATCATTTTCATTGTTTCTCTTTCTTTCAAAATAGTATCCTGGGTAGTGGTTTCCACCAGCATTGCTCCTTTTTGTGTTACCTTCTTTCTCGTACTTTGTCTCGTTCTTTTGCTGGGTCCCTCCAAAGCTTTAGTCTCCTCACTGGCTCTTTTACCAATATTGATAGCAGTAGCACAAATATTTAATGTAGCTTCCTCCATTTTCATTCTATTGTCCTTAATTAGTTCTCAGAGGTTTTTCTCATAGGCTTTGAGCTTGGTTGGGATCTCTCCTATCTGATTATCCATTTTGTTGATTTTGTTCCATACCTCTTTCAGGGTATCTTCCATTGTTTCCACTTTCCTTTTGAGGTTCATAACCTCCATACACATCCAAGAATCAAATTGAGAAGATGCCTCTGCTTTGCAATTAACCCAGTTCATTAGTGTATGTGTTTCATCATTCAGTTTTTTCCCCCTCCATTCCTCAAAAATTTTATTAGGATTGTTCCTGTCTTCTTCAGTGATATCTTCTTGACCTTTATGTTCCCACTCTTTAATTCCATTTTGAATTTCCATTTCCATATCTTGATTATCATCCTGCCCTGTGGTTTCCTTTTCGTTCTTTGATGCTGGGTCCTCAACAGGGTCATCCTGGACAAAATCAGACTCCGCCTCTTTCTGGTTTTCCTCAGTGTCTTCAGTTCTATTTGCAGTATCCTCCTCTGTATTGACATCATCTTTTTCATTCTTCTCAGGATATTCTTCATCCTCATTAGAGTTTTTGCCTGACTTTCAGTTCCTTCTTCTTCCTCCAAGTTTTCCTCATTGGGTTAATCATATGGTTACTAACTACTAAGAAACTACTATTTACCACCTTGCTAAATATCAACTTTACTATTTACATTTTATAATACCATAAATACCAATTTTTACCTAATGTGAAAACTATTCACAAAATTTTTCTTATTAAACATTATTACCTAGCTATTGACCATGTTATAGGACTTTTGACTAGTGGATTCTCTCAGAATATTCATTTTCCTTTATATACCCTAGAACGGGGTTGGCTCTATTTGCTCAAGCATAAGAATGGTTATAATTATTTTTCATGCATTTTAAAGACTTTATAACTTATATGATTATTATTTAAGGTATACATGGATCCTACTCATCCTTTTCAATGTTTGGATTTTTTAATTTAGGCCTTTGTGGGTTGTTTCTTGCAAATATATGGTTGACTGTGTACAAAGTCAAAATTTTACATAGGATTTCAACATGCTACATGTTATATATATACAAATGTGTTAAAAATTCATAAAATCCTTTAAATAACATTTATATTAATGACTTACCAACCCAATAGTATTTTCAAACTATATTCAATAATATCCTTCCTTGCACATTAAGCTACTCAATCCTCTTTGTCACCAATGTAAAAGAACATAGGTTTGTGTTGTTATCCATAGACAATCTCAACCAAAAACCAAAATAAAGGGTTATATAAACCTTAAATTCAATAAATAAAATATTGAAAACACATTAATGTGATTCAATACATTCTATAATTCTTTATCAATAAAACAACATACACTTAGTCTCCTCTCTAGCACAAATTACAAAGGAAAATAGGATTAAGGCATGGATTTCAATGTGATCAACTTTTTAATGACTTTAGGTCTATATCCAATATCACCAAAATTAATTAGGGTTAATTTCAATTTTTCAATTTAAACAACATTCTATAGTGTTCTTCCTTTCTCATTACATATATACATAGTTGTACCATCCTTGCATTATAATTTACATTACTAAAACATAGAATAACAAGATGGAATAAGGTCTGAGAATTAGTCATCAAAATCAAGAAACTTCTCCTTCATTTGGGGTTCTAATCTAAATTAAAATTTCTAATCCACCCCCAACTCACTACCAAAATACTTTTTTCCAAAAACATATATACCATATACAAGTACTTGGAAACCTATAACTACTTTCCCAATGGATTCTTGTTCTCACTGAAGAATCATTGACAAGGCTAAACCACCTTAGCTCCTAACATAACATACTAATGACTCAAGTACCTAATCCCTTATTTTGACTCCTTATAAAATCTAATACAATAATAACCCATAACCACCTTCTTTTCTAAACTCAAAATCCCACTCAAACCAATTCTTAAAATTCAAATATTTGAAGTCTAATTTTGGTGGTAAAATCCCTTTTAAGCCATAATTCAAAGTTTGAAGAACTCTACGACCTTTAACTAGGATAAAAACATCTTATATGAATCCTACTCACTAGAAAAACTCAAAACAAAGGCCATATGAATATTCCCTTGCATCATAATACCAAGGGGAAAATAAATCTTTCCCTAAAATTTGTAAACAATCTTGATTGATGTGCTTTAATTGATCTCTTGTTGACATTTGATCTTATTTGGATGGCTTCCTAGATCCCAAGGCCTAATTGAGGAATTTAGACCTCCTTGTCTCTTCTCTTCTACTATAAATAATCTCTCATTAATATGCATATGGTCTATTGAGCCACCCTTGTATTTCTTTCTTCCTCTTGCTATCTTCATCAAAGTTATACTTGTAATAAAAAAAGCATTAGCAAAATCATGTTCTTTCTCATGCCCTTGAGGCATTCTCCAACACTCCTATATTCTTGCATGTGTTTCTTTCTCCCAATCACCTTCATGTGATTTGTATGC
The DNA here is from genome assembly GCA_037957365.1 of Torreya grandis. Classification (NCBI taxonomy): domain Eukaryota; kingdom Viridiplantae; phylum Streptophyta; class Pinopsida; order Cupressales; family Taxaceae; genus Torreya; species Torreya grandis. The sequence goes on from JARHVA010003651.1 coordinate 1,044,215, forward strand.
TTTATTCTTCCTCTTTTCCATCAACCACTAATGCATCTTTCTCTTCTCCTTATATGGGTTATCCTTTATCTACAACTTGTACTTCAGCCTCAACACCTATAAATTTATCATGTAGAGTATCTTATTGTACTTAAATTATCCTTGCCTTCATGAGTGATTTTATCTTAGACTACATGCCATAAGTATAAATTTTCTCTTTTAACCTCCTTTACCATCTCTCTATACATTTTATGAGGATTAAATTCATATTCTATCTTCAAGACTTCATACAAACTAACATAGTCCTCATACCTTTGCTTATGTTGTGCCTAATGCTTTTTTTCTTAATTTGTATCTTCTTGAGTGAGGATAAATTATTGTTTCATGTCACCTTGCTTATTATATGGATGAACTAATTTTTATTCTTACATAATCATGACTCTAACTTGAGAATCTCCTTCTTCTTGGTTCCTCTTGAACACCACTTGATCATATTCTTCTTCTTCTTATTTTTTGAGCTTAGGCATTGGCCCAACTATCTCATTTCCTTTCTCAATTCTCATACCTACATTCACACATGAAAAAAAATCATTATATTATAAAACATAAGACTGGATTTCCCCATTTTCCTTATTTTTAAGTTTCTTTCTCAACTCCTTTAGTTGTCTCCTCACTTTGCACATTTTTCTTTGTTTTTTCCTCTTCTTCATGACGTCTTTGAGAATCCATCTTACTCTTTTACTAATTCCAACTAAAATTTTTGGTATAATCTCTCCCAAATCTTGTCTCAACTCTACCAATACTACCCTCAAATCTTCAATATCTCTCATATCATCTTCCTTTCATTCTCTTCACTCTCTTTTGGTCTCTCTTTACCTATCTCTTCTTCTTGATAATCCTTCCCACTTATTCCCTTGACCTTCCATTGGTCTCTCTCTTCTACCTTAAAAATATCCTAATGAAATTATTTATTTAATATTAAATGATGTAGATATCTACAAGGAACTTGTAAAATATGGATGCAAACACAAGTTCATACTCTTACCTCTTAGACCACCTAGCTCTGGCCTCATCTGACTAGATCTCTTGATTTGCAATCTCTTCATAGATTATCTTCTTTAGCTAAAATACTTTATAGCCACTCTCAAATTATCAAAAGTATAAATTTTTACAAAACCCTTCTCTCTAAACTATACATGAACATATATAAAATCATTCTAGCTGTCTAATCCACGTACACACTCACACTTGTCACTCTCTTATCCATTAGTACTCTTGTCTTAATTCAAGAAGTTCATTCCTTAAATTAAAATATTTAACTAATGGGATCCATTCTTGTTATAATTTTCCTTTAACCAATTTGGAGTTTATTTTCATAAACATCATTCTCAACAAGTCTTTGTTTACCTCCTATTCAAACCTCAAGACATCTAAAACAACCTATTGCAATTCACCTTGAAAATAACTTTATAGTAAGCTTCCTACTAGATTTGTTTTACACATTATCTCTTGGTAGTATGGATATGTATGATTTCATATTGGGAGTCTAGTGATGGACTTGAATTCCCACTATCTATTTATATCTTATTACAATATTTCATGGCCCAATTTATTCTCTAGATATCTTTTTCTTCCTCTTTGTATGCCTAAGTAGGCCTCTATCACCTTCTTCTAACACAGTCACTTTTATTTATAGAAACACATAAATTTAGGGTATGAAACCATCAAAAGTCTTCTTAGACATTATTTCTCAGCTATTGACCAAATTATAAGATTTTTGTCTAGTGGATTATCCAAGAATACTCATTTTCCTTTCTAAACCCTAAAACATGGTTGGCTATGTCTATTCAAGATTGAGAAGGGTTATAATTATTTTTCATGAATTTTAAAGACTTTAAAACTTATATGATGATTTTTTAAGGTCTTATTTAATCCTAATCACCCATTATAATGTTTTTATTCCTTAATTTACGCCTTTGTGGGTTGTTTCTTGTAAAGATATGGTTGACTATGTACATAGTCATAGTTTTACATAGGGTTTGAAAATTCTACATGTTGATATATATATCCAAACATACTAAAAATTCATAAAAACATTTTAAGAAAATTAAAAAATGTATTTAAAACCTTAGAGTCTTTCCAAACTATCTTCAATAGGATCCTTCATTTCACATTAGGTTACTCAATCCTCTTTGTCACCAATGTAAAGGAACATAGGTCTATGTTGTTCTCCACAGATAGTTTCAACCAAACACCAAAAGATAGGGTTTTATAAAATTTAAATTCATACAAATTAAATATTAAAAATACATTAATGTGATTCAACACATTCCATAATTCTTTCTCCTCATGACAATGTACACTCAGTCTCTTTTCCAACACAGATTGCAAACAAAAATAGGGTTAAAGCATGGATTTCAATGTGATCAAATTTATAATGACTTACTTGAGGTCTATATACAATCTCACTAAAATTCATTGGGGTTAATTTTAGTTTTTAAATTTAAACAACATTCTATAGTTTTTTTCCTTTTTCATTACATATATACATAGTTGTACCATCCTTGTATTGCAACCTAGTTTACTAAAACATAGAATAACAAGATGGAACAAGGTCTAATAATTAGTCATCAAAATCAAGAAACTTATCCTTAATTTGGGGTTTAAATCTACATTAAAATATTAAATCCACCCATAAATCACTATGAAAATAATTTCTTACCAAAAACATATATATCATATATAAGTACTTGGAAACCTATAACTACTTTCCCAATAGATTCTTGTTCCTAGTCAAGAATCATTGACAAGGTTAAACCGCCTTAACTCCTAACATAACATATTAATGAATCAAGTACATAATACCCTATTTTAACTCCTTATAAAAATATAATACAACACTAACCCCTAAATACCTTATTTTTTAAACTCAAAATCCCACTCAAACTAATTCTTAGAATTCAAATATTTGAATTCTAGTTTTAATGGTACAATCCATTTTAAGCCATAATTCAAATTTTGAAGACCTCTAAGACTCCTCACTAGGAAAAAAATATTATATATGACTCCTAATCACTATAACAACTCAAAATGAAGTAAATCTAAGGATGCCCCTACATCATACTACTAAGGGGCAAAGAAATCTTTCCTTGAAAGTTGTAAACAATCTTGCTTGATGTGCTTTAACTACTCTCTTGCTGACATTTGATCTTCTTTGCATGGCCTCATAAATCCCAAGGCCTACTGATGAACTGATATCAGACTTAAATGTTTTTTACATCTAATCTTGTAAATGATGGACTGATATCAGACTTCAGCCAGTCCACCACAAGCACCATAACACCTTTTATATGCCAATTACACACCACCACTTACATTGGCAGACCAACACAATCTAAGTACATTCTAGACCTAAATGGCATATAGAAAGTCCTAAAACAAATGCCATCTCCCATTGGTTTGAGTAATAGAAACTCATAACATTAAAGTTTAGGTAGACATCAGACATGTTGCTGCACCCAAACTTCAGAAGCATTGTTTAATATTCATTCACAGATTATAATAATGAAGACCACAATACCAGTAAAGAATCTCAATAGCTATCAGTGGGAAATATTATAGTAAGCAATCAACATGATAACTACAAGCAGAACACCTATAAGTCCACCCATAATCCACTTATTTCATTGAAGTAAGAATCTTTCTGCTCTTACCAATGCTGTCATCAACACTATGAAGCGTGTCATGTGTATTCAATAGTGATTGCCGTTGCTGATGTAGATCTTGAAGAATGGAAACACCAAGATCCTCTATCTCAAGAAGCATCCTCATGCTTTCCTTCTCTATGCTTTAATTACAACTTGTAGCATTTATTCTTTTATATCATTTCCTTCATCATTAGATGCCATAGGTTCTTCTATAACCAACGGGGCACTTGGCCTAAAGTCTCCAGCTTGAGGATATCTGCCAAATTGCAAATTCCTTCCCTATGTATTTGGTATATCTTTGAAGATGGATGATGTAGTACTTAGAAGGTCATCATCATCCAAAACCACTATCCCTCTAATGTTTATACCTTGTGTATCAATACTTGCAGGCACCTCCTCAATGACAGGCACATAATTACAATCTACTATTTGGTCTTGCTCATCATTTGACTCGATTCATACGTCTAGATCTGTAGGTAGCACTTGGACCTATTTAAACTTCTTGGTAACTCTCCCATTTCTTAATGTTGTCTTAGTGCTTGGATTTTATACAGCGCTCTTGCACTCATGCACTATAAGCTGTTTCAACCATTGGCTTCTCTATATCTCCAACACTATGAAATCTTCTACAAATAATGATGAACAAAACAAACTCAGGTTTGTTAGAAATGTAAAAAAAAATAATGCCCCATCCATCTTCAGTTCTCTGACATTTACAAAGTCAATCTGTGTTTTTGCCCAGCCCATGGGTCATTGCCCTTTCAGGACTGCGATTAACAAAAGTCACGTTCTCCTACAGCATGGGCTCTTCAGAACATAGACCTTGCCAAATAAATTAGAACTTCATTTGTTCAATCGTGGTGCCACAACGTTTGCCATAGCCTGCAATGGCAACTGCATTCCTCTATTTTTTTCTTCATCATTCTCATAGCTCAAGCCTTATCTCCATTTTGCATTCTATCATCAGAAATTAAATCCCACAGTCAAAACAGGATAATACATGTTGAATGGCCTTTGTGACTCCCCTTCTGCTTCTTGGAGATCCTCTTCTGAATCGGCTTCCTTTCCCCAAGGAGATCCTCCCTATTTTTCCTCTTCGTCCCCTATCTTTTTTTTTTGAAATCCAACATAATACATATATTACTCTTCCTTGAAAGAGTCTCTTCTCTCCTATGCCAGCTTGGGCTTTGAAATGAAAAGGATAATTTTTCTAAACTAATATCTAAGTTGAGAGATAATCTCAACTAATATCTTATGGTTGAAATCGTTCAACCATCTCCTCTACTTCTACTCAACAAACTCCCAACGTGGGGATTCCTTTCAACCCACTTCACCCCTATTCACTCCTTTTTTTTACTTTTACTTTTAATATTTACATTTATTCCTCCTTAATAACATTTTGGAGGGAAAAGACAACAATATGAATTCAAATACAAAACAAGACAAGACTTGAGCTTTGTATGCTTGAGAATTTCCAACTTTGACCATGTCTTCAGGTAGCCATTGTAGATGCTCCTGCATCATACTCTCCCTCTAGAAACAATTTGAACCTTAGTTCAAATGAAATGCTTCCTCCATGTATTATTCTTCACTATATGCCTGGATCCCAAGGTCTTGTTGTGAATGCCAATGCTAGTGTTTGTCTTTGATAGTCTTTGTCTTTCATCTTCTTGTTTTTCTTCCTTTTTTGGTATGTTCTTCTCATCATCTCTTTCTCAACTGCCATCTCCCGCTTCCATGATTCTTCATCTTCATACATGTCTTCTAGATCTTCTTGCTATTCTTCTTATTTTGTGAGCTTCTCCAATGACTCATGTATGTCATTCACTTTAGCAACCTTCATACCTACATACAAAACATTAAAGCCACTTTAAAATCAAAATCTTTAGGCCATGAAGCCTCTTGGCTGCCTTCACATTCTTCCTCCTTGATCAAAATTGTCTTCGCCTCTTTGCTTTGCTCTTGTCTTGTTCCACTCTTCCCAATGGTGTCTTTACCATGGCTTATACCTTCATTCCTCTCTCTTGAATGACCAAACAGCTCCTCCAACATCTTCAACTCTTCCTTTAGTGAGATCTCATCTATCTTACCATCTTCATCAAACTTGGGCTGATCACTCACAAGGATTACTTGTCCTTCACTAGCCTTATTCTTCATCTCATCCTTTCTTGAGCTATCTTCATACAAACTAACTTCTTCAATATACTCATCAAATATAATTGAAGCACTCTTAGCTTGTGTTTCCTTACTCTCTTCAACTTCTCTTTGAAGTCATTTTGTTTTTTTATTACATTCAATGAGGCATTGCCTTGCTGCATACTCTCCCCTTTCCTCATCATCCATCCATTTGGAATTCTCTCCTTTCTGCATATTAGTCCACACATCTACTTTCCATTTTTCATTTCTTATGAAAATATCATTGAAGGATTCAAAAACATCATCATAAACCATTTGTTTACTTTTTACCTCTTTGGCATACCTCTCAAGTGTCCTATCTTCATGGAATGCCTCTTCTATACTCACCATCTCACCTTCATTCTCTTGGTTTCTTGAATTACCTTCAATCCTCTTCCATTGACTTCTTGGTGTTGCTGTCTCAACACTCACATCTTCTTCACTTTTTTCTTTCTTAGGCACCCAAATTTGATTCTTTCTCTTATCAATTGACTTCACAAGCCATTTAGGCATCTTGTAACCATGCTCTTGTACCATCACTTCCTGTTGCTTGGGAGTTTTCTTCTTCCACCATTTAGGCATCACATATCCATGGTTAAATGAAAACTTCACTTTTCTCTTTGCTTCTCTAACATGCATATCAATAGTTTCATACTTATAAGACAAATCAGTTTTTGAACTCACCTTTACCTCCTTAATGGGCTGCTCCATTAGTTCTTTGACTTGCATAGCTTCTTGATTATCTGTCCTTTCTTATTCCTTTATGCTTGGCTGTTCTCTTTCCTCTTCTTGGCATTCCATGGTATCATGGAATTCATCTTCATCTTCTATCTCTTATCTTGCTTGTATGGGTTCCTCAACACCTTCCTCATGCATTAACCAATGCATCTCTTCTTCTTTATCAACAGCAACAAACTTACTTCTCTTTCTTACACATTCACTTGTGTACTTGGTGTCTCTTCTTGCACCAATCTCTTCATTCTTCAAGGCCTTTCTTTTGACCTTCACAAGGCTGCTCATACCTGCAATTACCCATGCAAAGACAACATTAGATATAAAAATAAGAGACCACAAGGTCCCTATGAGTGCTCTCTTCATCAACACTCTTATCTTTTCAAGTGCTCTTCCTGGCACTTCATCTTTTCTTTCTTCTCTTCTCTTGTTCTCTACAATGAGAACCTTCTTCACAACTTCTTTCTCTTGTTGCTCTCTTGGCAACCTACTCATCCTCTTGCCTCTATGGGCTTCTCTCTTCTTGGCAATCTCATTTTGCCTTCTTCTCCTCTTCATTAGGAGATCTATTGGCCACTTCAACCTCTTCCTCATTGGCCATACCCATGCTTGCCTATTCAAATACATCCAAGACTCATATTCATCTTTAATCTTAGCTAATTCTCTCTTCAAACTAGCAATTTCTTTATCAATTTCAATACTGGTCATACCTCTGATGCTTACTTTCTTCTTGGTATTTTCATGTACCTTACTGCTCTATAGTGCCTTCAATAATACTTCCATTTCTGAGATCTTCACCCAAGTATTTTCCACCTTGGTCTCTTGATCCCTTGTCTCACCCAAGCCTTTTCCACCTTGGTCTTTTGACAATCTCCTTGATCTCACCTAGGCCTTTTGCATCCTAGTCTTTTGATCCCCTTTAATGGCTTTACTTAGCCTCACACTGAGTCAATGGCCTGTAGCAACTCTTTATACAACACTTCATCAAACACAAATCACAATTCCAAGCTTACCTTACTTTGGATCTTTCTCTTGAGCATTCACTTGCTCCCTTACTTTTGAGCTTCTCTTAGCTCTTCACTAAGCCTTCCTTGGCTTGACTACCTTCCTCTTCACCTGTTTACTTCACAAACACAATAAACTAAAATCAAATATCAAAGGTTATACATATATTTCCTCAACAAATCCCAAGAGCTTTAAGCTCTGATACCAAATGATGAACTGATATCAGACTTAAATGTTTTTTACATCTAATGTTGTAAATGATGAACTGATATTAGACTTCAGCCAATCCACCAAAAGCACCATAACACCTTTTATATTCCAATTACACACCACCACTTACATTGGTAGACCAACAAAATCTAAGTACATTCTAGACCTGAATGGTGTATAGAATGTCCCAAAACAAATGCCATCTCCCATTGGTTTGAGTAATAGAAACTCATAACATTAAATTTCAGGTAGACATCAGACAGGTTACTGCACCCAAACTTTAGAAGCATAGTTTAATATTCATTCATAGATTATAATAATGAAGACCACAACACCAGTAAAGAATCTCAATAGCTATCAGTGGGAAATCTTATAGTAGGCAATCAACATGATAACTACAAGCAGAACACCTATAAGTCCACCCATAATCCACTTATTTCAGCTCATCCTCCTAGTCATTGAAGTAAGAATCTTTTTGATCTTACCAATGATGTCATCAACACCATGAAGCATATCATGTGTATACAATAGTGATTACCATTGCTGATGCAGATCTTAAAGAATGGAAACACCAAGATCCTCTATCTCAAGAAGCATCCTCTTGCTTTCCTTCTCTATGCTTCAATTACAACTCACAACATTTATTCTTCTATATCATTTCCTTCATCATTAGATGCCACAGGTTCTTCTATAGCCAATGGGGCACTTGGCCTAAAGTTTCCAGCTTGAGGATATCTTCCAAATTATAAATTCTTTCCCTGTGTATTTGGGATATCTCTAAAGATGGACAATGCAGTACTTGGAAGGTCATCATCATCCAAAACCATTGTCCCTCTGATGTCTATACCTTGTGTATCAATACTTGTAGGCACCTCCTCAATGACAGGTAGAGAATTACAATCTACTATTTGGTCTTGCTCATCATTCGACTTGATCCATACGTCCAGATCTGTAGGTAGCACTTGGACCTATTTAAACCACTCGAAAGCTCTCCCATTTCTCAACGTTGTCTTGGCACTTGGATTCTGTACAGCGCTCTTGCACTCATGCACTACAAGCTATTTCAACCATTGGCTTCTCTATATCTCCAACACTATGAAATCTTCTACAAACAATGATGAACAAAACAAACTTAGGTTTGTTAGAAATGTAAAAAAAATAATGCCTCATCCATCTTTGATTCTCTAACATTTACAAAGTCAATCTATGTTTTTGCCCAACCCATGGGTCATCGCCCTTTCAGGACTGTGATTAACAAAAGTCACGCTCTCTTATGGCACAGGCTCTTCAGAACATAGACCTTGCCAAATAAATTAGCACTTCATTTGTTCAATCATGGTGCCACACTGTTTGCCATAGCCTGTAATGGCAACTGCGTTCCTCTATTTTTTTTCTTCATCATTCTCATAGCTCGAGCCTTATCTCCATTTTGCATTCTATGATCAGAAATTAAATCCCATGATCAAAATAGGATAATACAAGCCGAATGGCCTTCGTGACTCCCCTTCTCCTTCCTGGAGATCTTCCTCCAAATTGGCTTCCTTTCCCCAAGGAGATCCTCCCTATTTTTCCTCTTCATCCCCTATCTTTTTTTTTGAAATCCAACATAATACATATATTACTCTTCCTTGAAAGAGTCTCTTCTCTCCTATGCCAACTTGGGCTTTGAAACGAAAAGGAGAATTTTTCTAAACTAATATCTAAGTTGAGAGATACTCTCAACTAATATCTTATGGTTGAAATCGTTCAACCATCTCCTCTACTTCTACTCAACAAACTCCCAACGTGTGGATTCCTTTCAACCCACTTCACCCCTGTTCACTCCTTTTTTTTTACTTTTACTTTTAATATTTACATTTATTCCTCCTTAATAACATTTTGGAGGGAAAAGACAACAATATGAATTCAAATACAAAACAAGACAAGACTTGAGCTTTGTATGCTTGAGAATTTCCAAATTTGACCATGTCTTCAGGTAGCCATTGTAGATGCTCTCACATCACTTACTTGAGGAATGTAAACCTCCTTATCTCTTCTCTACTGATGCAACCAATCTCTCATGTATATGCATATGGTCTCTTAATCAACACTTGTATTTTTTTCTTCCTCTTATTATCTTCATCCAAGATATACTTATAATCAATAAAGCATTAGAAAAATCATGTTGTTTCTCATGCCCTTGAGTAATTATCCAACTCTCCTCTTTGATTTCATGTTTTTATTGCTCCTAAAGACCTTCATGTGCTATGTATACTTCATTATTCCTATTTGTATCAGCCACCAATGCTTCTTTCTCTTATCCTTATATGTATTCTCCTTAATTTATAACTTGTACTTCAACCTCAAAACTTACAACTTCATCTTGTAGAGTATCTTCTTGTACTTGACTTCTCCTTGATTTCATGAGTGCTCTTATCCTAGACACCATTGTTTCATGCCATAAGTCTATATTTTATCTTATAACCCTTATTTACCATATATATATACATACATACATACATACATACATACATACATACATATATATATACATACATACATATATATACATACATATATATATATACACACATACATATATATATATATATATATATATATATACATATATACACACACACACACATATATATATACATATATATATATACATACATACATACATACATATATATATATATACATACATACATACATATATATATATATACATACATATATATATATATATATATACATACATATATATACATACATACATACATACATACATACATATCTATATATATATACATACATACATACATACATATATAGACATACATACATATATATATATATATATATATATATACACACATACATACATACATATATATATACACATATATACATACATACATACATACATACATACATACATACATACATACATACATACATACATATATATATATATATATATATATATATATATATATACATACATACATACATGTGATGAGGATTAAAGTCATATTATTTCTTCAAGACTTCATACAAACTAGAAAAGTTCTCATACCTTTGCTTATGTCACTTCCCCAATGCTTCTTTGTCTTCATTTGTATCATTTTGAGTGAGGATCACTTATTGCTTCATATCACCTTGATTCTTAGATGGATGGTCTAATTATTCCTTTTCCATCATCATTAATCTACCTTGATCCTCTCCTTCTTCTTGGTTCCTCTTGAACACCACTTAATCATATTCTTCTTCTTCTTCTTGCTCGAGCCTAGGCATTGGCCTAACTATCTCATTTCCTTTCCTAATTCTCATACCTACATTCACACATGCAAAAGCATAATTATATTGTATAATGTGAGGATTGACTTCCCCATTTTCCATATAATTAGGATTCTTGCTCAACTCATTTAGTTGTCTCCTCACTTTGCACATTTTTCTATCTTTTCCTCTTCTTCATGATGTCTTTAAGAGGCCATCTCACTCTTTTACTAGATCCAACTAAATTTTTTGGTCTAAGCTCTCCCAAATCTTCCAAGACTGACCTAAACTTTTAAATCTCTCTCATATCATCTTCCTTTCATTTTCTTCACTCTTTCTCTAGGTCTCTCTTGAGCCATCTCTTCTTCTTGACAAGCCTTACCACTTGTCCCATTGGCCTTCACTTGGTCTCTCTTTTCTAAATTAAAGATCTCCTAATGAAATTATCACTCTAATACCAAATGATGTAGATATATACATGTAATTTGGAAAACATGGATGAAAACACAAGTTCATACTCTTATCTCTACAAGTCACCTAGCTCTGGTCTCATCTGACTATATCTCTTGATATACAATCTCTTCACAACTTATATTCTTTGGTTACAATACTCTATAGCCATTATTGAATTATAAAAACTATTACTATTTAAAAAACACTTATATTTTAACCATAACATATATCAAATCATTCTATCTATCTAATATACCTACACACTCACACTTATCACTCTCTTATCCACTATCACTCTTGTCTTGATTCAAGAAGTTAATTCCTTGATGAAAAATATATAACTACTGGGATCCATTCTTGGTATATGTTTCCTCTAAACCTTTTAGAGTCTCTTTTAATAATCATCATGCTCAAAAAGTATTTTTTGACCTCCTATTCATACCTTAAGACTTCTCAAATAACTTATTGAAACTCACCTTGCTAACAACTTTATAATAGGCTTCCTACTAGCCTTTTCACACATTATCTCTTGGTATGGGTATGCATAGTCTCATATTGGGAGTTTTTTTATGGAATTGACTACCCTCTATGTAGTTATGTCTTCTCCTAAGATTTCATGTCCTAATTCATTCTCTAGATGTTGTTTTCTTCCTCTTTCTAGGCCTAATTATGCCTCTATTACCTTCTTCTATTAGACAATTGCTTCTATATATATGGACACAGACATTTATGGTATAAAAACTTCAAAATTTATTCTTATACATTATTTAATATATATTTACCAAGTTATAGGATTTTTTACTAGTGGATTCTCCTAGAATATTCATTTTCTTTTCTAAACCCTAGAATAGGGTTGGCTCTATCTGCTCAAAAATGAGAAGGGTTTTAATTATTTTTCATTAATTTTAAATAATTTAAAAATTATATGATTTTTTTTAAAGTTATTCCTATATCCTAATCACCCTTTCTAATGTTTGTATTCCTTACTTTAGGCCTATGTGGGTTGTTTATTGTAAATATATAGTTGATTGTGTACATAGTCATAATTTTACATAGGGTTTAAACATGATCATGTTGCTATATATATCCAAACATGTTTAAAATTCATAAAAAAATTTAAATAAAATTGAAATAAATGACTTAATAACCTAATATTCTTTCCAAACTATCTTCAATAGGATCCTTCCTTATACATTAGGTTATTCAGTCCTCCTTGTCACTAATGTAAAGGAACACAGGTTTGTGTTGTTCTCCACAAATAGTCTCAATAAAACACCCAAATACATGGTTTTAGAAACCTTAAATTAATAAAAATAAAATTTTAACAATACATTAATGTGATTCAACAAATTCAATAAGTATTTATCCTCAAAACAATATATAATCAATCTCCTCTCCAATATAAATTATAAATAAAAACAATTTTAAAGCATGGATTTCAATGTGATCAAATTTATAATGATTTACTTGAGTTATATATCCAATATCACTAAAATTAATTAGGGTTAATTTCAATTTTTCAATTCAAACAAAATTCTATAGTGTTATTCCTTTATCATTACATATATACATGGTTATACCATCCTTGCATTACAACTTAGTTTACCAAAACACAGAATAAAAAGATGGAACAAGGTTTGAGAATTAGTCATCAAAATCAAGAAAAATCTCCTTCATTTGGGATTTTAATCTAAATTAAAATTTCCAATCCACCTCTAAATCACTACCAAAATACTTTTTACTAAAAAAATATATATGATATACAAGTACTTGGAAACCTATAACTACTTTCCCAATGGATTCTTATTCCCACTCAAGAATCATTGACAAGGCTAAATCACATTAACTCCTAACATAAAATATTAACAACTCAAGTAAATAATAACCTATTTTGGATACTTATAAAATATAATACAACACTAACCCCTAACTACCTTCTTTTCTAAACTCAAAATGCCACTCAAACCAATTCTTAGAATTCAAATATTTGAGTTCTAGTTTTGGTATAAAAATCCATTTTAAGCCATAATTCAAATTTTAAAGACCTATAAGACTCATAAATAGGAAAATAAACTCCTATGACTCCTAATCACTATAAAAAATCAAAATTAAGGCCATTTGAATATGCCGTTGCTCATATTGCCATGTTGTAACTTGTAGTTTGCAATATATACTAAAATCACTAAAGATTGCTCAAGGATGACATGATATTAGTTGGAAATAGTTGATATCACAATATGAAAGAAATTAAAATATACCATTATAGAGTAATAAAAATGGTCCAACATGATATATCCCTATCCCATTTAAACTATGTAATCAATGGTTGAAAATAAATTGGGGAGGTCACCAGAGGCAAGTTGTGATGAACTCAATGATATATATTGATTGTAAGATAGCTCAATAGTATAAAGGAAGTAATGGAAGTTTGTATGATGAATAAATAATGAGAGATTTTGATCAATAATTTTGTGAAACTTATTTCATGAACACACTTTTAGACTTAAATAACTATAGAATTTTTATAAGTTTTCTTTTAGAGTATATCACTATATCTAATTTTATAATTTTTTTTAAAGTAATAGAGTTCTATTATTATATTTTTTTAAACATAATTATTGAGTTAAAGGTATATAATATACTTGTCTCTTCATCCTTCTACTTTTTCTATTGTATCTAGTTTCAAGATCTAGGATAGTTTGACTCTTGGAAAGAATGATGAAATATATACTTAACCTTTCCAAAGGGCTTAGTCCTAGGATATTGCATAGGCTATGTGTTATCTATTGAATATTTGGAAATGGAGGGAATAATTTGGTTATCCCTAATAAATTTACATGAGAATGTGGGACCTTTTCTCCTGTATATGAGTATGCTCTTTATGATGGGTTGTATGGTTTTGATTAAGCAATACATATTTTAGAGACCTGAATGACTTGATGAAAGGTTGACTCTTGAAAATTAGGTATTTGGTTATGGGTTATATATATCTAACATACACATTTATTGGTTAGAATCAAACATACTTGACACAAAAATGAGTTTTGGACATATTCTCTAATTTATTATGTTATGAAATTAATCATTTTTATTTTTATAGATTAATATAATAAATCTATAATGTGAAACCTAGGTTGTAAGGATTACATGTGGATTATGACTTATGTTTAAAATCATATTTTATTTTAAGAATATAAGAACAAAGTCTGATATAAAAAATGATGACAAACCTATATCTAGGATGTGTCAAGGAACCTATGAAATATACATGTAAATTATTATATACAAGGATGTTCAGTCCTATAGGTTTTAGGGTGACTTTGAATAAGTGTGTTTGGGAAAGGATGTAAATGTGAAATTTTTCACTATGGACAATAAGAAAAGTATTTTCTAGGATTGAAAACCCTATAACTTCAGGGCTTGTTATTTGATTTACTCTATACTAAGGTCTTGGAAAATGAATTGGTGTATGTGCTCTATACAAAAGTCTTCATATTTATTAGCTAAGAGCATGTTTAGGTATGATGAGAAGAACATAAGTTATGTCTATTATCATTTGGATAATACAATGATATAGATGACTATAATAAATTATAAACTATGTGTGAATCATAATGTTGGCATTTTTTATCCATAAAAGAATTACTAGAAATGACAACACATGTTATAAGGATTTTGAAATTTCATCGAGGTGATTTTTGGGTTTTCCAATAATTTGATTATACTTTCAAAAGAGGGGTAAATACATGATGTTTTTACAATAGGTGACTTGTTAAGGATAAATAAATAATATTGAATGTAGTTAATACAAGGGGAAAAAATAACCTCATGATTGTCATACTGATACAAACACTACTAGATGTATTCACCATAAAATGTCCCCTTCTTAACATGAAAAAGTTCCCTTTTTAATTTATCTCATTAAATAATCATTAATGATTAAAAACATGGTGAAATTTAGTTTTTAGGTTTAATGAATTTATATGTGATATTGATTCATTAATTTGAATCCATGTGCTCAATAATATTTTGATTTTTTGACCTATCAAATTTTATTTTAGAATGTGTATCTACCTGTCCCATTTTAATTAATACCAACTTTATTTTACTTCAAGTGACTGAAATGTGTTGAATGGTAAATATTAATGTATATTATAGTTGTTGTGACCATAAGAAGACCCTAGTGCATGTGTTATTATAGAAATAATATAATTATGAATATGCTAGCATAATTTTTTTTTAAATGTTTATAAATTTCTTCGCTTGGAAAGGTAATTGCAAAGTCATCATTTTATTTTCATGGTTTTTGGAAAGATAAAAATGAGTGGAAATTCAATATTTTAATGACTAATTTTTACTTAAGCTTGAAACCATCAAAATTTTGAGAAATAAAAAAAAATTGATTAATTAATAAATTTTAATTGATTAATTGAAAATTCGTGGGAAAATTGCTTTTTACCCAAACTATTTTAAAAGTTTTTAACCTTTCCCGCAACTTGAAAATCCATTTAACTTTTTATAAGTTGTGAAAATGTGTGTTTATTTTCCCCAAATTATGAAAATATGACCTAAAATTTTTCAAAGTCATGTGATTTACAATTTTTTTTACTTCATGTAATTTAAAAAATTCTTTTTTTTGCTTGGTGTAATTTACATTCTATACAATTTGTAGAATTTATTTTTTGTCCCCATTCAATTTGTAAATTTGTTTTGTAGTTTTGTGTAATTTGTAAAATCAAATTTATGTTTCATCTAAATTATAAATTCATTTTGCATTTTCATTAAAGTTACAAATTTGTTTTACATTTCCCCTTCCTGTGCAATTCCAAATTCTATTTTTGCCAACCATGTAAATTGAAGTTGCACTCTCACGGATCATGGAAATCAAAAATAAATTTTCATGAGTCGCGCAAATGTAAACTTCCACATTAAAATTAAAATTTTAATTAGTGAAAAATACCATTACAAATTCAACTCTCTTTTTTCAACTTGCATGCAATTTCATTTATTTCTTCCTCTAATCATGCAAATTTAGTTATTTTATTGGGCTATGTTACATTAAAATTGTCTTCCCTTCTAAAAAGCTATTTCAACCTACATGTTTGAGCTCTGGAAAATTTTAGCAAAAATAAAATTGAATTTTCATTTGTTTTTTAATCCACTATCAACCAAAAGAAGTTTGTTCCTTCTCATCATAGAGAATATTTTAATTTCTTTTTCATCCATGAACAAGGCATACAAAATGGAGGAAGTGAAGAAGTTTAAAAAAATAAGAATTTTGGAAAGGAGATCCAAAAATCAAAATCATAATTTTTTCATCATTCTGTTGAATAAAGCATCATCTCATTTCAAAGGGAAGATCTACAAATTACAAATTGAAACTAGAAAGTCAAATTTTCATTATTTTGATACATTCAAAACCAAATCATATGACTAGATATACAAATCACATGGAAAGGGTGAAAACTATAGTTTTTTTAATCAAAATTTTATCCTTTATTTTATTTATTATTCATACCAAGTCTTACAACCTAAAAAATGTAAACACCCCATTCTGGACACAATTGGCTTCCCACCAGACTTCAAACTAATTTCTACCAAACCGTGTAAATTAAGCCTAAGAATCATTGAATGTCCCAATTTTATCTGCACATCATTCATTAGTGCTAATAATCATGTAATGGTATCTCTATTTAGAGTATTATCTTGTACACAAAAAAACCTCTCATGAATTCATCTCTAGTCACCATATGACCTAACAACTAGCAATTTGGTGTATAGACCCATTAAACAAAGCACTTGAACAATTCCCAAAATAGATAAAATGTTAATCAAAATGAATCAATTAATTAAAATAGATTAAATACTTAGATAAATAATCCATTTATAATTAATGAATATCTAAAATGGAAATTCAAAACATCAAGATTCTTTATCATTGCTTTTGTGAGTTATCAAGCTCTCATAAAATATCTAATTTTTGAGCCATGCCTATTAATTAAAAACCATAATTACATTCCACTTTCTTAACTCAATTGAAGTTAGCCTCAACTCACATAGGTTTTGTTTGAAATTATTCCATGCTTAATTTTAACCTATCTCAACTTGGGTGAGATTTAACTTTAGAGGCTATAAATACAAGGCCTCACCTATTGATCTTTACGCTCTTTTGGTGTAAAGTTATTATTATAAAATACAATACAAATATTTTATAGTGTAATGTTATTATACAAAAATACCTCTAAAAGGATTCATAGTAGTGTTACCATGCCAATTTCATAAGCTAAGCCAAGGTGTCAAGGAGAGGTGGAGCAATGGAGATTCATTGATAAAGATTTCTTGAGCACATAGTTGAGCAAGCCAACTCAACAAGCAGTTTTGGAGATACAAGGAAGGTAAAAGTAAGATTTATTTTATTTTTTAGTTATGTTTTCATTATGTTCTTGTTACCTATATTTTCCCTAGTTTCTAGGTTAGAGGTGTTAGTGTTTAGTGTGTTTATTTGTTTTGATTTTCTTAACTAACACAATAATAATCTCCCCTCTATGGATTCCTTGTTCACATGATGGAAAACTTGGTGGGACACACACCCAAAAAAGTTATTCCCATGGTATTTTACAACCTCTTTCTAACATTTTTCATGTCAAAATATTAATTTACTGACCAAAAAAGTGAAAAGTTGAAGCTCACATACATTACACAAGAAGTGGTATTGCTCTATGGAGTTGCATTTTTAAAACTAGTAAAAGTGATATTGAATTATGAAGTAGCAATATTTCACTTACAGTTTTGCACCTGGTAGCTATGGTTTTGTCTTAAAATATACTATATTGCCTTAATAGTTACATTATTGCCTTAATAATTGTAGTTTTACCATAAAATAAGTGTTATTGCATTAACTAAGTGTGTTTTTTAGGTGACTTGCAATATTGACCTTGTAAAATGCATTATTGTAACCCTTAGTTGCATTTTTGAATGTTCAGTTGTGTTATTGCAACACCTACTTATGTTTTTTCATGCTAAGTTGTGTTTTTACATGCCTAAGTGTATTTTTCATGCCCATGTGTATTTTGCATGCCCATGTACATTTTTCATACCCAAGTGCATTTTTCATGCTAATTGCAGTTTTTCATGCCCAATTGTAATTTTTCACACCCAATTGTGGTTTTACATGCCCAGTTACTATTTTTCATTCTCAATTGTAGTTTTACATTACTTAGTTGTTGTTTTGCATTTTTAGTTGCAGTTTTGTATTGATAGTTACAGTTTTGATTTATCAATTGCATTTTTGGCATTCCAATTATGATTTTGACTTACTAGTTGTGTTATTATCTTAACAATTATGTTTTTTCACTATATAGTTATGGATTATATATTTTTTTTATAGGCAGTTGTAGTTTTACACTAACTAGTTGTAGTTTTATAGGAATGTTGTGATTTTGATCTATGTATCTGTGGTAATTAACTATGTGAAAAACATAAGAAACTTGAGAGATAAATTTCAAATTTAATTTTCTCGTTTGATTTTAGATTATAAGCACAAGGACCCCCTAACACTTTTTACAGGATCCAAAGACCAAACAAAGACATTTTTAACACTCTAAGATTCAAATCACATTTGCATTTGGTGTTTAAAAATCATTTAATTGATTTTTTTTCATTTTTCAAAGTTCATAACTCAAATAATTCCAAAGGGCTAAACTTCACATCATATTTCACTTGGTGCTCTAAAAATGAACTTACACTCTAGTTAAGTGCTTATAAGAGCCTTTGCCTTTTTATTTTTGTTGTGTGTTTGTTTTACAAACCAAGTGTAGCATGTATCCTCTCCCCCCATCCCCTTTAAGAAACTTGGATGATAAAAAATCCTTCACTTATTTCTTTTTTTGCTTTATATAAATTATGGAAGGAAATTCACTAAGGCACTCCCCAAAATCGAAGTGATTTGGATGATCCTCAAAATGACCCTAAAGTCCTATAATTTTTATTCTCATGCATCTTAGCTTGTGGGTAGGAGTTCATAACCTCCCCATGAGTTATCTAGGGAAGTGTTAACCCAAGAATTCATATATTGACATCACTTCAACCCAACTCCATGGCATGGGTATAAAATTTGAGGTCAACTTATTAGGATGCTTGTTTGAGCAGTTAAACAATCTTTGTTAGTAAGAGACTACCTCAGAACATAGGTTTAACTTGAACATTACACTACATTGAGTAATTACTGGAAGTAGTGGTTGTGAAAAGGACAAGACCTTTTTATAAAAATCCAATTAATGCGTATCCAAATGATGTGTTGTGACTTAGTGTTAAACACACATATGGGACCATTTGGAATGTATAAAACTTGATGGTTTTTAGATAACCCCACTTATCACAGATATATTGTCAATATAGGATGAACAATCTAAATTACCATGTCATCACATGAACTCTTGAGAAAAGAGGGGGCCTAAAAACTTTAATTTTCATGTGCTTTTAATTTTATGGATTAACAAAGTTATTTTCTCTCAAGATCAAGTATATAGATGGAATTTGATAGTATAAAACCACTTTGTCAGTTTTTAGGATTGGGATGATATGCTTAGGTGTTTTTTTTGTTTTTACTTTTTACTTGAATTGATTTGAGTCAAAAATGTTTGTTTGTTTAAACCACATTTAGAATAATTCATGTTTGTACATCACTCTTTTATTTAAATAGGTGTTATGCCATCCATTTGATGTCATAATTTGCCTTAGTCATTTGTCAAACTTTTATGTATGTGTCACTTGTTTGAAAGAGGAATTGTTACACTACCCATTTCATTTCCAAGTCTTGTGACTTAGAATTTTTGAATCAAACCATTTTTCATACCTCTAAATTAAGATAAAATAATTATGCTACTCTTATTATTTCAAAGATGGGTTGCCTTATATCTAATTGCAATTTTAAAACATGTGTGCCTTTTGGGTCTATGCCTAGTATTGTTATGTCATTCATCATAATCTAGCTTATTATCCATTTGAAAAGCCAAGTATTTTAAAAACAAGTTCAAAATTGGCCTTGATAAGTTTAGATTCAAATATTGATTGGTTTATGTCTTTTCCTTGCTTAATTTTAGCTTAGACATTTACGTCTCACTTTAGGATTGTGCAACTTAGACTAATTATTTGTTTGCTTTAGGGATATTTGTGATTAAACATGGGAAGTGGTTTATCTTCTGTGTGCCTAAATTCTAATGTATTTTTCCAAAGGTTAAGTTTATGTTTGAATCCAAATGCCTAGTCTGAGTCTAAGTGTTTCAAATTATTAGATTAATTATTTTTTCTTTTAGACCTAGTTTGTGCAAAGTATAGCTTTTGTGTTGTGTTTCCAAAAGACCTAGCAATCCCTTTTGTTTTAGACCTAGTGGTATGTCAAGTCTAGATTTTATGTTGTGTTTTAAAAAGACCTAACAACCTTTTTCATTTTTAGACCTAGATTAGAGTTTTTTTAAATGATTTTACCAAGATTAGAATTCATATTTATCCATTCACTTGATTGTTTATGTGAGACATTTGGCATTAGACCTTCAAAAAATTTAGACCATGTACCTATTCTTAGATCAATGTCACTTTCAAACCTATACATAGACCTAGACCATTTACATACATAAAGACCACCCTCTTTGGGTTAATTTCCAAACCTATCCATGTTGATTATCATATTCCATGATCACCCTTCCTTGGGGTAACCAATGTACCAAGTTTACCTTTTTAATGATAATGGTACCCAATACCATACCTATACCATTAACCCTCCTTCAATTTGCATGAGAAACCAAGCTCTACAATGCCCTTATATTACCATTTTAGGCTCTCTTACTTTGGCTTTCATCAATAAGCAATCTTCATAGTACCCTTTCATACCATTCTAGGCCCTTCTAGATCTAGTATCTCCTTATTCTAATAAGGTTGTGTAATCATGACTAGATGGGTTAACTTACCATCCTAGATCGATATCCAACATTTATTGAGTCCTTCATAAATGTTCCTATTTACAAATACTTCATTATCCAACCATAGGTCATTATTCCTTAATTTCATACCTTCCCCCACTTTAGACAACCCATTTTAGTATTTGATCCATAATAGAGCTAGTCATTACCTCTTCAAGAGCTAGCATTCAAAAACCAAGACATGTTCAAAACTAATATTTTTTAAACAAGAGTGAACCAAGGACAAGAAAACCAACCAATTCATGATGTTTTATTGAAAACTATTTATGATGAGTTAACCTATGATGAATCACATTTTGATCCTTTCCCTTTAGCTAAAGAGTCTCACTTTGATAAACTAGTCTTTGTCGAGTGACTTATTAATTATTATAACTATCTTTGGGCATATCATTATCTCAACCATTGTCCTATTTTTAAAGATACTCCCTTTGACAAACCAATATCTATGGAGTTTTCTCTTGACCTTTTTTTCCCTCATTGAAGAGACTCACTTTGATAAGCCAATGTATATAGAGTCAACCCTTGAGCCATTCCCTCTCTTTGAGGGGCTTCACCTAGATGAATCATTCTATGTTAAACCCTTATTATATGAATCTATTTTTGAAGAGCCCATTATGCCATCATAAGCCATTACTTTTCCACTACCAAACATTCAACTGAACATCATTATAACAACATCCACAATCAAAGAAGAATCATAATTAGAGTTGGGTTCTAATTTTGAACTGATATTAGATTTAGAATCAAAAGAAAAATAAATGTCAATCTCAACATTGGATTCAAATTTAATTAAGTTATACTTAGCTTCAAAATTAGAATACTTTCACTATTATTACAACATTGGTTACACATGCCTTGATAATCAATTTGAATGTATTTTTGATCCTTCCATGGTTTTTAAGGATGATTACTTTAATATCAACATAAGTTATATTAATATCTTTTACTAAAAACGTGTTGCCTCTTCCCATTCCATTACCATTTCACATGACATTACCACCTACAAACATAGAAATTATATATTGTCATACCACCTACCATAAATGTTGAATAGGACCAATAGAATCACACCTTTTTGAATTGTATCCATAGAGACATATCATTTGCAGAATATTAGGAGGACCAAGACCATATTCATGTAGAAGAAGAATAATATCCTATTGAAACCTTTTTAGATGTGTTAGGGGGAAATCAAATTCCAAAAGCAATATCTTCTAGTGAAACCTTATTTGAGGTGTTAAAAGATAATCAAATTCCAAACTTAGAATCTTATAGTGAAACCTTGTTTGAGGCACTATAAGACAATCAAATTCAAAAGTCAATGTTCTTTAGTGAAACCTTTTTGGAGGTGTTATGGGATAATCAAAACAACTTTATTGTTGAAAACCTCTTTGAGGTACCAATAGTTGAGCATAATAATTCTTCACTACTTGATGAAGACATTATTAAATATAATATCAATATAGATTTCATTCTATAGCATAATCACATGATATCATCTCTTAGGACCAAAATAAGAAAATTTAGTGGTCCTATCAAGAGCATATTCAGAAGTCTTCGGCCCCACCACAACCAAAATTATGTTGAATCTAGAATCAATAATATTGTGTTGCCTAAAAATCCTAATATTCATTTTTTACCTAGCCATTATAAAGTCCATTGAGATCCATGTATTCATTATATACCTATATTACATTGCTAAATCAAACCTATCAACAAATATTTATCCTTATTTACCATCCTTGGTTGCACTTTCCTTTATAGAGGATACAAAGGCATCTTATGTTGATGTTTGGAGGAAACATAATCAATAACCAACAAATATCATAACAACATTATTGGAGTCCAAATCAGAAATAGGTTTTTGATAGATCAATTATTCATAAGAGGTGTGGGCTATAAATTTACATAATTGACTATCCTAGTTGTATTATATATTAAACACGATATGCATCTCCACATCATCAGGAATAACAAAACCATTTACCTTGCCTTACTATTTACCTTTCCCTTTCCCTTTCCCTTTCCATTTTCCATTTTCCTTGTCATTGTTTTATACCATATACCTTGCCTATTACCCCACCATTTACACATCCTTGTCACTTGGGGGTAACCCTATTACCATTATATCCAATTGTCATAATATCATTTTCCTTGTATCATACCATATATCATTATACTATACCTTTACTAAAGACCAAATTTATTTTTACCCTCCCTAACCACCCCTTTTGACCTTGGTTCTACTCTATTGGTTCTTTTGGTACCTTCAAAAATAAGATTTATATCAAGTTATAGTATTTGATTCAGTATTTTAGATAGAGGTAGTATATTGAACTAGTATGATAGTTTGGAAATTACATTATTAATTATTGTCACATTCTATTTCATTTTCAATGTTACTACTTATAACCACCTTTGGGAAAATTAGTATCATTGAACTATAACATTTTTTATTAATTATAACTACCTATGGGAAAATTAGGAGTAACATATTTATCAGATCTTTCCATATCACCTTACAATTCCTATACTATAATGTGTCATTTGCCTAAATTCACAAACTTGTTGCTACCCAGTTAGATTATTCCACTGTGAAGGTGTAAATATAGTGACTTGAGGTCCTAATGGGACTATATAGGTAGCACTTGATTCACATTGAGGTCAGCTTAGTCACCCCTTCACCATGCTCTTATTATTTTGTGAACAATTTAAGTTTGAATGCTCTCACCATTTTACAAATAGCCTAAGCCATGATCTCACCATTTTGTGAGTTGGACTATATAATGTCTTTCAATTCTTGATTGAATTGAGATGCATAGAAAATTTCAAAAACATTTATAAAAGATCAAAAAATCATGAAAATTGGCATATAATTTCTATGAAAGATATAAATCCATAATTTTTTTTGGGTTGGGCCATATTATTTGACCACCTTGGTCTTTTTCCTCTCATTTTTGAGAGAACTACATAGAACTAAGGTCTGCACAGGCTATGTAGGTATCTCTTGGATACATGGGGTATCTCAAGTTAGCTTAGCTATACTTTTATTTATTTTTTGACCACTTCTTTTCCTTAAGGATCCTGGGACCCCTAACTATCTTACAAGTAACCACTTATCATTTAGTTTCCCCATCTTTCTTAGCCTTTGGCCTTACACTCTTACCATTTTATGAGTTTATATTATGCACATTATGTATTCAACTCTGATAAACTAATGACTACTAGGATTCATCTTATTCTCTCACCATTTTTATGAGTATTATATGTTTTAAATGCTCTCATTATTTTTTTAGAAAATTCCCATATCATATTTTATAGCTCATCATTTTATTTTATCCCGTATCCTAGGAAAACTATAGTTTACCTAAAGTTCATGTTGTATGTTTCACCTATGGAACTATGTAGGTAGCATCTAATTCCTTAATGCATATGGAGTAAACTTATCTACCCCTTACATTTCTTCTATCCCCCCCATTTTGTCTATTTATTTGTTTTTCTCCTATATCCCTAGGTGAAATGTTTGTCATCATTTTTGTGTTATTTATTCCATATAGCCTAGGGGAAACATTGTGTCATTGTTATTATGTTGTTATACCTATTTCATTATTTCCTAGCTTAGGGGTTACCATATTAACAAGAGTAACACCTCTATGACACACACAAATAATTTATTTTCTATTTACACTAACATTGTGATTAACCATTGTTTGTGCTTATTTTATTTTGTTCTCATTGTTTTGTTTTATTTTGTTGTCTTTATTTTATGTTTATTGTAGTTTTCTTGTGTTTTTTTTTATTATTTTTTTATTGGTGTTTGTTTGTTTTTTTTTCCTATTTATTTACTTTCATTATTATGCCTTGACTTAGACTCTATGTGTTCATTGGGTGATTCCTTGTGCATTATACTTAAGTTCATACATATTCATACATCAACATTGTCATCATGGTTTTTATCATTGGTGCATTGTTTTCACTTATATATTAGATTGTGTGACAATCCTTATGTATATTATAGCTAAGTTATCATGGTGTTTACTATAATTTTTTATATAAAAAATCAGCTCCATGGATCTTACAAGAAATGATGTTACGGTACTTCTCCTTGGTCACTTGATAAATTCTTGATTTATCCAATAATTTCCAAAATACAAAGTACTTAAATCATGAAGGAATTTGTATCCTTTCTAGTTAGGGTGTGCATCTCCATACTTGAAGGTACCTTGAATTCATGCCTATCCTCTTTAATGGATTACCCTAACTCCATGAGTATGGATTCCATATGTAATCCTCCTTTTTTGATTTTCCATATTGTACCAAACTATCATGCTAATGATTATAACTACCTTTAAAAAAATTATTATGTTTCAATCTATCTAGATGTTAGTGATTATAACAACCTTTGGGAAAATCATTATGTTTCAATCTATCTCAATGTTAATGATTATAGCCACCTTTGGGTAAATAACTATCCTTATATTTCCATACTAGGGCATATTTTCATTTTTCTAATGATTATAAATACCTTTGGGAAAATCATTATAACTATCTACCCAACTAGGGCATCTTTTCATTTTTTTACTAATTAAAACCACCTTTGGGTAAATCATTATCTTTTTACCTTGTTATGTCAATAATTATAAACACCTTTGGTAAATCATCATTTTTATCTACCCAAATGGGGTATCTCATTATGTGAAATCTAACCACCTTTTGGAAAATTAATCTTTTCCACCCCATTTAAATTTTTGTCCCATCATTTTCCTTCTTTTAAGGGACTGATCACCAACCTTTTTTTACCACCCACTCCCTTGAGGGGGCATCTAGGGCTCATCTATCACTTTTTGGGGAATCAAGCATTGAATACCTTTTCTTTCTTTGAGAATATGTTACTATGCCTATATATTTTAATTCCTTCCAAAATAGGGGAAAACTATGGACACCCCATTCTAGCCACAACTGGCTTTTGACCAAACTTTAGACTAATTTCTATCATATAGTGAAAATCAATCCAAAGAATCATTAAACATCCAAATTTCATTTACACATCATTCATTATTACTTCAAATCATGTTAAGGCATCCTTATTTAGTTTATTATCCTATACACAATAATAACCTCTCATAGATTCATCCCTAGTCACCTTACAACCTAACAACTAGCAGTTTGGCCTATGGACCCATTAAATAGGTTACTAGATCGATTCCTAAAAGAGATAAAATACTAATGAAAATGAATAAAATAATTAAAATATATTAAAATATTATCTAAATAATCTAGTTATAATTAACAAATACCTAAAAATGGAAATTAAAAAATTCAAAATATCAAGTTTCTTCATCATTGATTTTGTGAGTTGTCAATCTCTCACAAAATATCTAATTTATGATCCATGCCTATTAATTGAAAATCATAATTATAGGCCAGCTCATTAACTCAACTGAAGTTAGCTTCAACTCACCTAGGTTTGGTTTGAACTCATTTCATGATTAATTTTAACATAACTCAACTTGGGTGAAAGTTAACTTTGGAGGATATAAATACAAAGCCTCACCTATTGATATTTAATATCTTTTGGTGTAAAATTATTATGCTCAAATATAATACAAATATTTTTAGTGAAATGCCATTATGCCAAAATACCTCCAAAATTTCTCATATTAGTGTTACCATGCCAATTTCATAATTCAAGCCAAGGTGCCAAGGAAAGGTGGAGAAATGGAGATTCATTGCCAAATATTTATTGAGCACATATCTTAGCAAGCCAACTCAACAAATAATTTTGGAGATACAAAGAAGGTAAAAGGAATATTTATTTTGTTTTCTATTTATGTTTCCATTGGGTGCTTATTACTTATGCTCTCCCTAGTGTCTAGGCTAGAGGTGTTAGTGTTTAGTGTGTTTTTTTATTTTAATTTTCTTAACTAACACTATAATAATCTCCCCTCTATGTATTCCTTGTTCACACAAAGAAAACTGATTTTGAAAAATAAAATGTTTGTCTAACTTTTTCTTGGTAAATATAAAGTCGTATGGCCAGTTGTACACCTAAATAAAAGTTGGAAAAAATAAACATTTTTGTTTTTGTTTTCATCTTCCCATAGAAGAATTGTAGGGCTAGGTGGATAGAGAAAGATGATTAAAAAATATAAAATTATTTCAAATTTATTTAGAGTAAGATAAATGTATGGACTTGGGGAAGAGAGGAAATAAAATTCAAAATAATAGATTTTGATTTATTTTTGTTTACAAATGGAAAATCATATGGCTATGTGGCACCTCTGAAAAGAGAGATTAAAATTTCAAAAGGAAATCTGATTAGAAATTTTTAATTTCAAATCATCTTCATCTTCCATATTGCACCTCATGTAAGGAGTTAAGAGTTTCTAAAATCAATAAATATATTTTTATGGGGTTTTGATTTCTAGAAAATAAAAATTAAGGATTAAATTATTTTATCCAAAAAATTAAAAAAGCCTTATTTCTTTCAATGAACTGAGAGGGTTTGAAGTTTTTCAAAATTGATTGGTAATTAATTTTTAATGTTTTGGCTGAATCAGGAATAAGTGATAAAATGTTAGAATTGAAAACCAATTTTTCAAAATTTATTTTCAATCCATTTCCATTTATCGAGGAAGTTTACCAACTAGAAATGTAAAGAGTTTGAATAAGAAAAGTCACAATTAGGAAAGTTGGTTAGACAAAAATTGAAATTCATATGGGTGGAATTGAAAAAAACATTGATGTAATTTACATAGACTAACTGGTAAGTATGGTCTTCTATTGCATTTTAAATAACTTATTTTGGTTTTAAGTTATTTAATTTTACCATTTTTTGTAAATAAGGAGCTTATCTACAAATATCTCCCAATTATCAATTTTCTTGTAAAATTTGATGTCTTCATCCTCTACTCTAGAAAAGGTGATCATGATTAAAGATAAAGAAACCATGAAATATAATTTTAGGGCATGACATCTCTTTTTCCACTAGAATCTAATTTTGAAAATATCACAAATACTGATCTAGGTCACATCAACTTAGACAAGTTTTGAGAAAGGATGAATATAGTGCATAAAATTGACTTTGGTCAAAGAATTTTTTATAGTGGATTAGCATAATAAAATTACATTCTTGATTTTAGTGCAATATATTGATCTAGTCTTGGTCATGGAAAATAACTATAATTTAGAGACATGGGAAGTGAGAGATTCATAAGGGAAATTGGTAGCAAGTTTTATTCATGAGCACATAAGCAATGTTTTTCACCTTCTAGATCCTGAATATTTTATAAATCTAAATATTGATTCCTCTAAAATATTCTGGGATGACGATAATATTATGTGTTCTAAACAAGTCAATAATGGAAGGTTGACAAAGTTAAAACATTCCTCTACATGACTCCCAAAAATATCACAAGTTTTTATTTCAAGAATGAAATAAATGACATGAGAAAACTATTTCACATGATAGTGGGAAGCCAAATAGTGAATAATTTTTTTACATGGATGTACAAATTCATTTGGATTATCCTAAAACATAAGAAAAATATTAATTGGGGAATTTGATTAGTGATTGCAATTCACAAATGACTAGTGAAGGTGAAAGTCACATCAAGGTTCTTTATGGCTTTGTATCTCTTTTATGATATAGTGAGATAAATATATTTTGAAATATTTCATTTAGTAGCTGATTTCATGAAGGTAATGGTTTATTAATTCTATCCCCAATTGACATTAAAATAAAACCTCCATCATTTTAAAAGGGTGAATGATTATTTTAATCATTTCATCATCTAGTTATTTGAAAAGGACATTTCAACACAAGGATATCAGTAAAAGCCACTATAAAGATATTTGTTGTCAATTGTATTTTCACCCTTTGAGGAGATATCTTAGTTCTCCTAATCCAAGTGTCATAATTGAAACACCTATAAGATTTTGGGTAGCCAAAGGATGAGGTGAATATCTAGATAGGTCTATCTCCCTTGATGTACCATTTGTAGATCACTGCTACACCTAAAATTTATGAGGGAAAAGGGAGAGATAAAAATGAAAGTAAACTATCCTAAAGGAGGTGGTACACTAAATTAGTTTATGACTTCCAACCTACTTCATGTTATACATGAGAACAAAGGAATAACCAAACATACACTTTGCCAATTTAAATCTTCTCACATCAATTTTTCATTATGAGGTTATGGATGAATGTTTATTCTATAAGGACTAGATAAGAGGCTAGAATGAAAATATTGAATAGGATAACTCACTCAACCTTGAAATTTCCTAGAACACTTCACATAACCTACAAGAAGAAGCTGTAAATAGGTGAAAGAAAGAGACAACATACTAAGGAAACCATATTTTTCACTAAGATCCATCATTAAATTAAACACACTATGAAAAATTATGGAAGAGGTAAAAATAAGTATTCTTATTGATCAAATGGTATTCAAATGAGTAGGGATTTTCCATACTTAGGTGGAGCATATTTTAAAAAATACCAAAATGGCTAGTTGTTATAGAACTTGAGAGAGAGAGAGAGAGAGAGAGAGAGAGAGAGAGAGAGAGAGAGAGAGAGAGAGAGAGAGAGAGAGAGAGAGAGAGAGAGAGAGAGAGAGAGAGAGAGAGAGAGAGAGAGAGAGAGAGAGAGAGAGAGAGAGGAGAAGAGATAATTCTAAACGTCACAAGGAAACTTGTAAAGATAATAAAAGTAATTAAATATGAATTATAATAATATTTTAAATTAACCATGCTATTTTAGGAAGCACAAGTTCCACACCAAGTCATGAAACTCTTGAAATGTGGCATAAAAGTTCTCATTCAAGCTCAAAAAAACTACCTTCATAATTTATCCATGTTTAAACATCCCAAAAATTACTATTAATATGTATAATTATTGTAATGAAGGTTAAGGTTTGTAGACATGCCTCTCCATGCATTGGTTGCATTCCTGGTCATCTAGAATCATCTAGAAATGAGCTATCACCATTTTTAGTCAAAATAAATATTATTTCACACATCCTACACACTTGGCTTCCAAAAATTCATAAATTTCACATTAAAAACCTTAAAATGGAGTTTATTACATGTTTAAATACCATATATGGCCTTAGAGGCATCATGCACACCTTAAAAGCAACCCACTTGCATCTTTTCACCCTTCTCACTACCTTGTTCACTATGTCATCTTTAACTAGATGAGATGAGAGGTATTGTATGAAAACTTAGGAATATTTATAAGGAATTAAATGGACATGGATATTTATCTTAAGTACTAATATTCCTTATAAATTTTATTCATCTCTTAATACCTCCTAGAACCTACACATTGCACAAAATAGTCAAAAATACATTATTTTATACTCCAATTGTCTAATAATTTAAAACCAATCCTAATGGTAGGGATATTGACTAATTATTATACAAAATACAATAATTATTATTGAAAAACTATGCCATTAGAGCAGCTTTCCATCTTAATCTCCTTCATCAATTCTTTATAAGGGTTTAACAAGGGTTTAGGCTTATTTTACCCTCTTAGCCATTGTTCATAGAGATATCACATCAAAAATTCAATAAAATGACATAAAATATCTATTCAATACTATATATAACATATCCAAATTTTTTGTATCTCCATGTAAATCCTTAGAGGAGACATGAGCACTCAAAATTGCTCACTCAAACCCTTTCTTCCATTCACATA
Source organism: Torreya grandis (assembly GCA_037957365.1). Classification (NCBI taxonomy): domain Eukaryota; kingdom Viridiplantae; phylum Streptophyta; class Pinopsida; order Cupressales; family Taxaceae; genus Torreya; species Torreya grandis. Next base: position 1,075,420 of record JARHVA010003651.1, read on the forward strand.
GGCCTAATATTGGTCTTGATCCCAAAAAATGGATTCCTTTATGAATTATCTATAATATTGAGGATTTTACACATATTAATTGAGCCTATAAACATGATCTAATCCATTTGAGTGATCATCTAAGATTAGCAGTGTGAATGACTCTCCATTTGGAGACTAGGCCTAAACCTTGCCTAATAGGCTTGAGTTGTCTTAAAGCCCAAAATGACCTTTTGATGGATTTTATTGCATAAAAATATATTATAAAAATTTATATTCATCCCATAAATATGTTTCAATAGGGTATAAATCTCACCTACACATATAAATGAAAATGACCTTTCATTTGGGCACTAGGCCCAAACCTTGCCCAACTAGACTTGACTGAAACCTTAAGGATTTAGAGCACCCCATTTAGATTTATACTTTTATGAAAGGTCCCTTATGTTTTTATAGATGTTTAATAATATAATAAACCTCATTTAAATTTTCAAACACTTTTTTCCCACCCTTTTGTCACCTTTTCCATAAAACTTGTCAATTTCACATAAGGGGAGTGCCCTTTATATAAGACAAAACCAAGGGCACTCCCCTATTTTATTAGATAATGGTGAATTATTTATAGGATTATATAGTTTTTAAACACAATCCCTAAATTTTTTTATCTCTTTTACAAATAACCTTCCAAAATCTTTGAAAACCAAGATAGACCCGTGTAAAGAGAAAACTGTGTGCAGGCCTCTCCCAAGTAGATTATATGATGCATCATTAAAAAATTATCCATAGTATAACTAAAATATTATGGTGTTATTATTATTATTATTATTATTATTATTAAGGTTTTATAACCTTCAATCATCCCTAAAAAATTACACATATTCCTCATACGCTCTTCCTAGTCAAACTGAGTATTATTTTTTGACTGTGTTCTAATATTGGCACCATAACTATAGGTGATGTTTGATTATTTGGAATTGAGAAAATACATAAAAAATTTCATGAATATTCCTTTAAAATTTAAAAATTATTGGAATCAATTATTCACCTTGAGCTATGCACTGTCAACATTGAATGTAATACTTCCTACTCACTACTTGCAACAGTCAATAATGGTTGAATTTTTGAAGCAAAGACATGTAGATTGGAATTATTCTTTGAAATGTATGTAAAATATTAATTTTTACTATTATAATATATTTGGGAGTCATTTTCCATCAACACGGTTAGTATCTTCATGCCTAAACCCTTTCCATGAATGATGTAGGAATTTGTACCTAGTCATAGGTGAATGTTTTCAAGAGGCAAGTACCTATAGGTGAATGATAGGACTTACCATCTTGCTCATAAATCCTTGTTGAAAAATAATTGAGGAAAAAATAATTTTCAACATATAATGATCATCCATTATGTATACATGTTTCAACTTGGCAGTTTGGGCGTTAGAGACCTTCAATAAGGCCTAAACTTTATAGGTATTACTGCCTAGAAATAATGGTTCAAGGGGCATCTTTGGTCCTTCAAACTTATAAAATCCATTAGTTAAAATAATAAATACTTTTGTATATTTAATGTCTTATGTAGGGACTTAAAAACTTGATCATCCATGTGTCTCAAACTATTGATAACCATGTTTCAAGACCTTTACAAAATGACTTTAGGCCTTTGTTTTCTTGTTTTAGGAATTTGGTCTCTAAACACACAATCATTAATTTTGAAGGTGATTTTCAACCTTTTTTTTTTCAAAATATCCATTCAAGTGGGTATACCATGGTATAAAACACATTATTACTTCAAACAAAAGTCTCACCACATGCTCAACACTCCATATGAGTACCTTAGTTCTATGTCAACACCACCTGTAGGTGGTTATTTAGTGTATATAGGTAGTGAAGGAGAATGTGGACAATATTCATGTTTTTAACCTCTCATGAGTTGTGAACCAATATAAACACTCCAAAATTCACTTTTTACAATTAAAATGGTTTGAAACCACCACTAATATTTTCGCCCCAATATGATGTTATCATGATAGGTTGTATGCTCACCTTGAATAGTATAGAGGCAATATGTGAAATAATATGAATAGGGGTATCATGAATTTGAAATTAAGCCAACTCCATGCTCTTCTAAAGGTATAAAAAATTTATGATGATTCCAAAATCTTGGATCAATATTATACACCTCATTTTAATAGTTGAAAACCTCTATGCGAGCAACTATAGGTGTATTTTGACTGATATACAGACAATAATGAATTGAAGCAATATACCAAAGAATATGATTTTAGAATCAATTTAAAACCTCTCATGATGTTGAGATGAAACATCAATTTTTTTCAAATCTCAAGACAAGATTTCAAACTTCCTTTCTAATTTGATTTCCTCCATGAGAGCACCTATGCATGATAGCTAGAGAGTAAGTTGACTGTATGATTCTTGTGATTGTATCCTCATGGAGTATAGATTGGATAAATATATTATAAGGTAATTTGGATAAATAATACATTATAAACATGATTACTAAACTATTTCCACACCTTATAATCACTACCAAAACACAAGGATCCTAAAAATGGTGAAAACTACCTATAACACATAATGGTGCATTCACCTAAAATCCAAGTTAATTTTCCCATAAAAACATAATGAAACATGAAAAAAATCATGTATATCATATGAGGAGGAAGACAACATATTTTGGAGTCAACATCACCAACTATATTGTACTGACCTATCCAAAATAGAGCAAAACCTACAAGGTGCATAGATTGGTAAACAAAAAAAAAATAGTTAGCTTTTAAAGGATGGTTCATAAAGAATTGTTGAACACTATTAAAATTATTATTATTGAAATTTATATCTCTAATTATAATACCACCTCCCAAAATCAATTGCCCAGAAACCTCTTCAATTATCTGTACCAAGCATAAACCTATTGACCACTTCTATGTGTCTAAAAAGGCAAAGAAGGAAAGAAATTATTTTAGATCAAAAATTGAACTTATATGGAATGTAAATCATGGTAATGAACCTGATGAAGATTAAAATATTTTACATGTCCTTCTCCCATGTGTCACCTTCCCTCATGGGTCATATAAGTGCCAAACTCCCCTTTTTTAGTTGATTACTTGATCTTCATTTAGATAACCTACAAGATTCAAATGAAACTAACATTTATAAAAAGGAATATGATGTATTGGAAATTTTAAAGTAACTTAGGATACTTTGACACCTTTAAACCATGCCACTTGCATTTATGACCCCTAAAAGCCTATTAAATGACTCAAAATGACATATTAACTAATTAGGCCATAACAATGATAAAATAACATTAAATGATATCAATAAACATATAATACACCCTAAGAAATAATATTAAACCCTCTATAAGCCTCTAAAGATCAATTTTTTTCCTCTAGGGGTCCCAATTTGACCTGTAGGGTCAAATTTGGTCTACAATATCCAGATGGGGAACATGGTTCATATAGTTTCCAACTTTTAGTTATTTTAAAATCATGGTTATGAGGTTGATCATTTTATGCCTACATGATATGTTAGTGATAAGTGGGCATTGATGGAAATGGTGATATATATTGTATAAACACATAATTTCATAATCGGATGACATAATATAGGAGTTAAATTTCTAATTTCAATTGGAAGGTATACTTGTCCATCACTGATAAAAGCCAAGATAGTTGAATAATACATGTCTCATAATAATCCCATATTTTGAGGACTATTAGATGGATTGAAATGATGGGAAATAAGTAAGGATCAAATAATATTCATGGTTTATCATGAAATAAACAGTCAAATTGGGGATAATGAATGTGCCAAGGTAGTTAGTGGACGATAAGGTGGATGATAATGTTCTATTAGATCCTATATTTGAAAAATACAACATCATGACAAAGCCATTGCCTATGGCCCATTGAGTTAATAAATAATCTACTTATCTCAAAAGTAGAACAAGACCAATACTTGATATAACTCTTAAGTGGTTGAGAAGAAAAATAGTATATGTTATAAATGTTGATTTCCCTACACCTCTTAGGGAGGTTGAATTTGGTAGATTATATAAACAATATGATGGACTAGAAAAAGAAGATGAAGCAGGTCCAAGTGGAGAACCCTTGATGATAGAAGAGGAACCTAAACCCAAATTTACTGAACAAGATGTTCCACCATAGAATATTCTCAAGCTCAAAATAAAGAGGTTAGGTAAAAATGTCTCCTCTTCTCTTGGTCTTTCAATTCATTTAAAAATCTCTATTGATAGTTTCCTACATTCTCAATAACTTGTTGAGAATATGACCTAATAATTTTTGGCTTCAAATGATATGTTATTCCTTATGTCATAAACAATCCCATTATAAGAGATCATTCATATTTCTTCATCTTCTCCCTTAAATCCTGAATTGCCTCTCACCTCCTCTCTAATAACTCTAATTGATACAATCAACAAATAGGAATAATTAAAAAACATCTTTCCAAGGTGAAAAAATTGATAAAAAACCTTTTTACACTCTAACTATGCTTGCCCCACCAGTCTTAACTTCTATCCCACCTCCTTCTTTAAGCACAACAACTTTAGCTTGTTTGTCCATAGTGGTGAAGAAAACAAGAAAAGTTGTTGAACCCAAGGAGATATAATTTGGAACTTTGACAATCCCTTTCTCAAAAAGGCCAAATAAAATGAGAATAATTTCATGAATGATAATAGATGAAAAAGGAGAGAAGTATGTTGAAGTGGTAATTCTTGCAGACAAGAGGGATAAATCAGAAATTATAATTGAATACTATCAGGTATCTATGGTTCATTTGGGAAAATCTACTAGAGAAGGGTTGAAGGGAGACACACAGTTGGAAATTGGTACCAGTTTTAAAAAAATGGATAAGGACAAAGTAATGAAGGATGAACTGAAGGAAAAGGTATACGAGTTAAATTCAATGATATAGAGATTGATTGGACTAATTTAATCAAAAATTACTTCATAAATTATTCATGCTAAGACATTGGATAAAGTAAGAGAGGTAGGTCAAATGGTAAACATAATGAAATATTAGAGAAAATATTATTGATCAATAAATCTTAGTAATTCTCACTGTGGCAACAATGGTCTCTGAAATTTGGTCATAATGTGAACAACTAATGACAAAGGAAAGTGGATATACAAAAGAGAAATAAAATTGAGAAGAATTAATTACCAAGTTGGTTGAATCATAAAAATTTCCTTCTATTAACCTTAATCAAACTTCAGCTTGTTTGTCCATAGTGGTGAAGAAAACAAGAAAAGTTGTTGAACCCGAGTAGATATAATTTGGAACTTTGACAATCCCTTTCTCAAAAAGGCCAAATAAAATGAGAATAATTTCATGAATGATAATAGATGAAAAAGGAGAGAAGTATGTTGAAGTGGTAATTCTTGCAGACAAGAGGGATAAATCAGAAATTATAATTGAAGACTATCAGGTATCTATGGTTTATTTGGGAAAATCTACTAGAGAAGGGTTGAAGGGAGACACATAGTTGGAAATTGGTACCATTTTTAAAAAAATGGATAAGGAAAAAGTAATGAAGGATGAACTGAAGGAAAAGGTATACAAGTTAAATTCAGTGATATAGAGATTGATTGGACTAATTTAATCAAAAATTACTTCATAAATTATTCATGCTAAGACATTGGATAAAGTAAGAGAGGTAGGTCAAATGGTAAACATAATGAAATATTAGATAAAATATTATTGATCAATAAATCTTAGTAATTCTCACTGTGGCAACAATGGTCTCTGAAATTTGGTCATAATGTGAACAACTAATGACAAAGGAAAGTGGATATACAAAAGAGAAATAAAATTGAGAAGAATTAATTACCAAGTTGGTTGAATCATAAAAATTTCCTTCTATTAACCTTAATCAAACTTTAGCTTGTTTGTCCATAGTGGTGAAGAAAAAAAGAAAAGTTGTTAAACCCGAGGAGATATAATTTGGAACTTTAACAATCCCTTTCTCAAAAAGGCCAAATAAAATGAGAATAATTTCATGAATGATAATAGATGAAAAAGGAGAGAAGTATGTCAAAGTGGTAATTCTTGTAGACAAGAGGGATAAATCAAAAATTATAATTGAAGACTATCAGGTATCTATGGTTCATTTGGGAAAATCTACTAGAGAAGGGTTGAAGGGAGACACACAGTTGGAAATTGGTACCATTTTTAAAAAAATGGATAAGGACAAAGTAATGAAGGATGAACTGAAGGAAAAGGTATACGAGTTAAATTCAGTGATATAGAGATTGATTGGACTAATTTAATCAAAAATTACTTCATAAATTATTCATGCTAAGACATTGGATAAAGTAAGAGAGGTAGGTCAAATGGTAAACATAATGAAATATTTGAGAAAATATTATTGATCAATAAATCTTAGTAATTCTCACTGTGACAACAATGGTCTCTAAAATTTGGTCATAATGTGAACAACTAATGACAAAGGAAAGTGGATATACAAAAGAGAAATAAAATTGAGAATAATTAATTACCAAGTTGGTTTAATCATAAAAATTTCCTTCTATTAACCTTAATCAAACTTCAGCTTGTTTGTCCATAGTGGTGAAGAAAACAAGAAAAGTTGTTGAACCCGAGTAGATATAATTTGGAACTTTGACAATCCCTTTCTCAAAAAGGCCAAATAAAATGAGAATAATTTCATGAATGATAATAGATGAAAAAGGAGAGAAGTATGTTGAAGTGGTAATTCTTGCAGACAAGAGGGATAAATCAAAAAATATAATTGAAGACTATCAGGTGTCTATGGTTCATTTGGGAAAATCTACTAGAGAAGGGTTGAAGGAAGACATACAGTTGGAAATTGGTACCAGTTTTAGAAAAATGGATAAGGACAAAGTAATGAAGGATGAACTGAAGGAAAAGGTATACGAGTTAAATTCAGTGATATAGAGATTGATTGGACTAATTTAATCAAAAATTACTTCATAAATTATTCATGCTAAGACATTGGATAAAGTAAGAGAGGTAGGTCAAATGGTAAACATAATGAAATATTAGAGAAAATATTATTGATCAATAAATCTTAGTAATTCTCACTATGGCAACAATGGTCTCTAAAATTTGGTCATAATGTGAACAACTAATGACAAAGGAAAGTGGATATACAAAAGAGAAATAAAATTGAGAAGAATTAATTACCAAGTTGGTTGAATCATAAAAATTTCCTTCTATAAACCTTATTTAAAAATGAGTCATCAATAATGAATAAGTCATCTATCAAATTGAATTCCTCTATGATACAAAATTCAGGGTCTAATATCTTCAAGAGTTCCTTCAAAAATTAAACAATGTAAGGTCATTTGGAAGTGACATGATGATGGAGATTGATACTAAGGTCAAAATTTTTAAGTGTCCTTTTGTCAATGAAAAGTATCAAAATGGGATTCTAATTTCAATTAAAACCATGATTAGAGAATTCAAAGAGTAAATTCAAGAGATTATCAATTCCACATCTGCATTAGGCCATGAAAAAATTCACTAGTTAGCCAAATTCCAAGTGGATGTTAATAATATTAACATGAAGAAAAATAGTCTTCAAAGCAAACTTCAAAAATTAAAGATTTATATTATTTGGTGGACATTACTTCAAGGTACAAATATGGAATAGATGAAAATTTTATAAGGGAATTTCTCCAAATATTTGATGATTTTTTGAAAAAAATAATTGTCAATAAAGCAACAAGAAGATTAAGGAATTATTTTTAGTGTTTTCATGTTTTTTATCATGTATCTTTCTTACCTAACTTGTATTTTCACACTATATTTTACCTTTAAAATGTATGTTTTTATTCTACAAATTATCTTCTTAATTTTTCCAACTTGATTTTTCATGTTGTGTGAATTGATAATGTGCTTTTACAAGTAGTGTAAAAAATCCAAATGTTTTTCTCAAGTGGTGTAAGTTCTCAAAATGTTTTTTCACCATTTGAAGTTATAATTTCTTGTTGGTGTTTTTGCAACCCTGTAAAGAGGCAAAATAGGTGGTTTTTCACCGTAACCACCCATTTTAGCCTATAAATACAAGTTAGGCTTTCATATTTTGGGTTAAAAATAGATAGATTTTGTGCAAAGCTTTGTAAAGAGAGATCAGACATTCTACTCTTCAAAAATCAATACAAAGAGGTATTCCTAAACTTTGTAGTAGTAATCTCTTTTAGATTATGTTTATTTTCTTAATTCAACATATTTGATTCTCATTTCTATTGCTATCAACTTCAAACTATTAAGAAAAAGAAATTAGATTACAAAATTTCTATCTATAATTTTTATTTATATTTCCAATATATGTGAAATATCAGTGGGAATAGAGGCAATAACTTTGTTGTTTTTGTTATAAAATATAGAGGGTTACTCATTTCTCTTATCAGAGTTCAATAGTTTTTTGGCGTATGTTACATATCTCTAAGGATATGATAATGTCTTTTTAACCCATTGAATGAGAGATATTTCCTCCATTTGAAAGTCAAATTTTATCTCAAAACTTTCATCAAGTCTGAGTTTCTATCTTGGTGTCTATTTCTTTAAATTTCTCCTTTTTCCCTCTCCTTCTCTACATATTCCTTTATAAAAATTCCTTTTCATACTGTAAGGTTAGAATTACTACCCCTATGATTTATATTTATTTGTTTGTAAATATTTCTCACTTTCCCATTTTGGATTTCAATAAAGGTAAATCTTCTTGTAATAGGAAAGGGAATTTGTTCCCCACATTGTTGATGCAAAGTCATCGATTTGTCCTCTTGACAAATTTTTATGCCAACAAGTTTTAGTGCCCATTGCAGGGCACACTTTTGCAACTTTTTTACTACCCATATTTTAATACTATATAGAATCTACCATCATATCAAGGACCACTCTATTATCTCGAGTTAGACTTAAAAAAATCTACTTAGTTAGATATTGTGCTACACCTTAGACAAATCTTATAGGATTTTGATGGAATTTTTGTAGATCAGTTTCAAGTTATATAGCCATTATAAATCAAGAGTTAGAATGTACCAAAATAGCAAAAAGAATTCATGCACAAAGAGAAGACTGCATATTTCATTTAATATCTTAGAATTATTGAACTCACAAATGACCATTTTAGGCCTTTGAAATTCAAACCTCAACCTAGCTTGAATTGGGATGAAGCTTCAGAGGAAAACCTAGTTTCAAGATTTCAATTGTTTAATTTTGACAATAGAACAAACTATGCTCAATTTAATACCATTAGAGCAAAACAAGATATAGAATAAATGTGTTACTATTGCCTATAGAAATTTTGAAATTGCTTCAAGAAGATAAGCAAAAATACAAGCATGGAGAGAAGATCATATAGATGATCAAAGAATTTATGAAACCAAGGATTATTCTTATGACCATATAAGCACCTCAAGCTCCATTCCTTCAACCTAATCTCAATTGGATGATAAAAACTCAAGAAGATATTTCATTAGATTTGAAAAAAAAATTCTTGGGATAATAGGACAAATTTAACACATTTTCATAGAGTAGTTAGAATCTTAGAAGAAGAATAAGATAGGGTCA
>JARHVA010003651.1:1092500-1105000 GCA_037957365.1 Torreya grandis
TGGTTCCAAGTATAGTAGTCAAGTCCATTTTGACCCAATGTGAACCTAGTTTTAAAGGAGGAAATTGGATAACCAAAGTTAAAGAGTATGATCTATAAATAAAACCTACAAAACTAGTTCAAGGAGAAGGAGTATGTCAACTCATGGTAGAATAGGGAAATATTTAATCTAGGTCTTTGACAATTTTAGATAAACAAGATGCTCAAGATCTTCCTCTAATATTATTTATTGATTGTATTAATGAATGGTTTTCTAACATTGCTTTCTACCTGATGTATGGAGAATGTCCTTCACACTTTAATGATAAACAATATATAATAGTAAAATTATAAGATAATAATTTTTTCATATGGGATGACACTCTTTTCAAGAAAATCATTGATGGCTTATTCTTAAGGTGTGTTGATAAATAACAATAGAAAAAGTTATATAAGCCTTTCATGATCAAGCCTATGGAGGGAATTTTTTTCTAGGGCAACAAAATATAAAATTATTAGAGATCATTATTATTTTCCAACTTTTTTTAAAGATTCATATGAATGGGTGAGAAAGTGTGAGGCATGCCAATAATTTGTAGGAAAATCAAGATTAACAACACTTCCTCTTCAACCAATGTTAGTTGAAGAACCTTTTAAGTAATGGAGATTGTATTTTATTAGAACATTAAACCCTCATTCAATCATATGTCACACTCACATTGTCATGATAAAAAAATACTTCACTAAGTGGGTAAAGGTAATTATTATTAATTAAACAACTTCAGAAGTCATATATAACTTCATTAAAGAAAATATCTTGATATAAATGGAATCCCATAGAAGATTGTCAAAGATAATGAATTTAACTTTTCTTCTTTAGATATGATTGCATTTTTTATGCATATGAAATTTCCTTATCTCATTCATCAAACTATCATACATAAGGTAATGGTCAGGATGAGTTAAGAAATAAGAATCTATTCACCATCATACATAAAGTAGTAGATGAGAATTAAAAAAATTGGCATAAGAAGTTATATGATACTATTTGGGAAGATCACATAACACTTAAAAAAGATATTGGTATGTCTCCATTCTGGTTGTTATAGGGAATAGATGTTGTAATTCCCATAAATCTTGAATTACCTACCATGTAGTTGTTTAGAGTCTTTGAGAATCCAAATTTTGAAAGCTCGGTAGATATAATAATTTTTTACCTACAACAATTGGAAGAAAAAAGGACATATGTGTTTGATAAAATTGTAAAACATTAGGCTAATTTCAAGGTTCTCTTTGATAAGAAGGTAAATAATAGATAATTTCAAGTAAGAGATCTGGTCTTACTCTAGGATAGTCACAAAGAACCAAAAGGAAGTCAAGGTAAGTTTGATTCACTTTGGATGGGGCCATTTAGGATCAGGTACTTATGTATCATGATGAATCTCATCTACCATTTCCCCTCAGTGGATAATATCTCAAACACTATTTCCAGTAAGAATTAGGTTTTGATTATATTTATTTCCTGGTCTTTATTTTTGTCTTGTGTCATTATGTTCTCTCCTTTCACATTTTAACCTCTTTATTGCTTTGTCATATTGAGGTTTTATATTATAAATAATCCTTACCATTTTACCTTATCAATCTACTAAATAGCTTTATATCTAGATGAGTTGTTGCTACATTAATATTCATGTTTGCCTCCAAGTTTCTTTTATTTCAAAATGATGGTTTGACTTTGAATTGAATCATTCCATAAATGCTAGTATTACATAAATGAGGATGTCATAGTCACTTAGCCTGATCCTTGGTTAATTTGGTATTTAAGAGTTAATCATAGAGAATATAAAAGGCACTTCTCTATTCACATTTTAATTTTTGTAAAAAGACATTAAAAAAATTCCCTTGAATACACTATCTTTCAACATGCTATGGCACTTATCAAGTTGAGTACCTGATACGTACATACACTATCTTATGATATGTGATAGCACTTGTTAGGTTGAGTACCTGACCCTCATATACACTATCTTTTGACATGTGATGTCTCTTCAATGGATTTATGACCCATCCTTTTATTGAAGATTAGATATTTTTTAAATTGATCAAAGTTATTGCTAAAGACTCCATTGTCCAATGGATAAAACACCGGCCTACAAACTAGAGAATCCAAGTTATTTTCATCATTTGTAGTTTGAGATACCAATTGGAGAAATTTATTCTCATGGTTTTTGGAAAGATTAAAATTAGTTTAAATTCAATATTTTAATGGCTAATTTTGACTTGAGCTTGAAACCATCAAAATTTTGAGAAATTTAAATTTTTTAGTTAATTAATTAAATTTAACTGATTGATTAAAAATTCATGAAAATTTTTCCTTTTATCCTAAACTATTTTAAAATACTTTTGAGATTCATTTTTAAAAAGTCGTTAACCTTTCCTATAACTTGAAAACCCCATTTAAATTTTTATAAGTTGTTGAAACATGTGTTTCTTAGCCAAAATTGTGAAAAATGCCCTGAACTTTTTCAAAGTCATGCGATTTGAAAATTTATTTTTTTGCTCGATGTAATTTGAAATTTCCTTTTTCTGTTCGATGAAATTTACATTTTGTGAAAATTTGTGAATTTTATTTTCACCCTCGTGTAATTTACAAATTTGTTTTATGATTTTGTGTAAGTTATAAAATTAAATTTATATTCCATGCAAATTACAAATTCATTTTGAATTTTCATGTAACTTACAAATTTGTTTTGCATTTACCCTTCCCATGCAATTACAAATTCTATTTCTACCAACTATGCAAATTGAATTTGCACTTCCTTAGATAATGCAAATAAAAAATACACTCTCTTAAGTCGTGTAAATGTAAACCTCCATGTTATAATTACCATTTTTAATGGTCCAAATTACCATTTAAAATTCAACTCTCCTTTTTCAACTTGCATGTAATTTCATTTATTTATTCCTCTGATCATGTAAATTCAATTATTCTCTTTGATCATGTTAAATTAAAAGTGTCTTCCCTTATAAAAAGCTTTTTCAACTTGCATGTTTGAGCTCTGACAATTTTTAGCAAAAATAAAAATTGCATTTTCATTTGTGTTTTCATATGTTATCTGCCAGGAGAAGTTCACTCCAGCTCATGAAAGAGAAGTAAGATATTTATAAAAATAAATAAAATGCTATTTTAATTTCTTTTTCAACCATGAATAAGCTGTATAAAATGGAGGAAGTGAAGAGGTTTTTAAAAAGGAGGGCCAACAAGAAAAATTAGAATTTAATCATCATTCTACCTAATAAAGCATCACCTCTTATCAAAGGGAATATCTAAAATATTCAAACTAAAAGAATAAATTCAAATTTTCATTATTTTCATCTTCTTAAAACTAAATTGTATGACTAGTCATACGATTCACATGGAAAGGTGAAAATTGCAAAAAAATTATCAAAATTTGCTCCTTTTTTCCTGTTTATTCTTCATACCAAGTCATGTGACCTATAAAGAAGGATGAATTTGTAAAATAATATTTATGTATAAATTTTTCCTAGAAAATATAAATCTGTACAACTACCTTATGCCCAAAGGGAAAATGGTAAAAATATATATTTTTGTTCTTGAAGAATCCATCTACCCATAGAATAATTGTAGAGATAGGTGGATAGAGAAAGTTGACAAAAAATGATAAAATCATTTTTAACTTATTTATAGAAAGAGAAACATACAAACTTTGGGAGGAGAGGAAATAAAATTAAAAAGAACAAATTTTGATTTATTTTTGTTTGTAAATGGAAAATTATATGGTTATGTGGCACCCCTAAAAAGAGAGATTGAACTTTCAAAAGGTAACTTGATTAGAAATTTTCATTTGAAAATTATCTTCATATACCATATTAAACCTCATGGAAGGAGTTGAGAGTTGTTAAAATAAAAATAAAAAAATTTATGGGGTTTTGATTTCCATAAAATAAAAATGAGGGTTTAAATTATTTTCACTAGAAAATTAAAAAAGTCATACTTCTTTCACTAAACTTAGATGGTTTGCAGTTTTGAAAAATTTATTGGTAATTTATTTTTAATCTTTTCTCTAAATTGGGAACAAGTGATAAAATTATAAAATTTTAAATGAAAATTTTAAAATTTATTTTCAATTCATTTCCATTTGATGGGGAAGTTTACCAAATAGTAATGCAAAGAGATTGAATAGGAACAGTTACAATCAATGAATTTAGTCAAACAAAAGTTAAAATTCATATGTGTGGCATCAAAAAAAATCGAAGAAATTTGCATGGACTAACTTGTGAGTATGGTCTTTTGGTGCATTTTAAATAGCTTATTTTGGTTTTAAGTTATCTAATTTTGGCAATTTTTGTGAATAAGGAATTTTTTTGCAAATATCTCCCAATTATCAAATTTCTTGTAAAAATTGATGTCTTTGACCTCTACTCTAGAAAATGTGATCTTGAGTAAAGACAAATTAACCATGAAATATCAATTTTTGGGTATGAAACCTTTTTTTCCACTGGAGTCCAATGTTGAAAATATCATAGATACCGATTTAGGTCACATTGACTTAGATGAATTTTAGGAAATGATGAATGTAGTGCATAAAACCAACTTTAGTCAAAGCATTTTTTTATAGTAGATTGGTGCAAGAAATAACATTCTCAATTTTAGTGCAATATCTTGAGCTAGTCTTGGTCATGAAAAATAACTATAATTTAGAGACAAGGGAAGTGAGATATTCATAGGGGGAATAGGTAGTGAGTTTTGTTCCTGAGCACATAAACATTTTTTTCATCTTTTAGATTGTGAATCTTTTGTACATCTAAATCTTTAGTCCTCTCAAATATTTTTGTATGAAAATAGTATTGTGTGTCTTAAAAAAGTCAATAAAGGATGGTTAACTAAGCCAAAACATTATTTCACATGAATCCCAAATAATATCACAAGGTCTAATTTCAAGAATTAAATAAATGACATGATAACACTATTGCATAGGATAGTGGGAAGCCACATAGTGAAGAACTTTCAAATATGGATGTGTAAATTTATTTTTATCATCCTAAAAAATAAGCAATATATCAATTGGGGATAGTTGATCAGCGATGCAATTTATAAATAGCTAATGGAGGTGAAAGTCATATCAAGGTTCTATATGACTTTCTATCTCATTTATGTTATAGCAAGTCAAAGATATTTTGATGGATTAAATATGGTAGGTAATTTTGGTAAGGCAATGGTATATGAATTCTATTCCTAATTGGCACTGAAAGAAAACACCTTTCATTTCAAAGGGTGAATGCTTATTTTGTTCATATAATCATTTAGTTATTTGAAAAGGATATTTTCAATAGAAAGATATCAGTGAAGGCAACCACATAGATAGCCATATGGGGAACATGATTCATATAATTTCCAACTTTTAGTTACTTGAGAATAAGTGGTTATGAGGTTGCTCCTTATATGTTTCCATGATATGTCAGTGATAAGTAGGTGTTGATGGAAATGGTGAGACATCTTATTGAAACATATCAGTTCCTTACAATCCAACATAATATTGGAGTCAAATTTCTAGTTTTAATTAGTACGTATGCTTGTCCATCACTTATAAAATCCAAGATAGTTGAATAATACATGTCTCATAATAATCTCAAGACTTTTGAGATCAAGTTTACATTTGACATTAGGGGTTTGATTGATCACAATATTTGACTTTCATATCATCATCTCTCATATTTTGAGGAATATTTGATGGATTGTGATGATGATAAAGTAGTAAGGATCAAATACTATTCATATTTTCCCATGAAATAAATAGTCAAATTTAGCATAATGAAAGTGCCAAGGTAGTTGTTTGATGATGATCTTACATTGGATTTTATCTTTGAAAAAGAAAACATCACGACAAAGCCATTACCTATGGTTCATTTGGATAATAAGGAATATACTTCTATCATATGTAGACCAAGAATTCTACTTGATAAAACTCTTAAATAGTTGAGAAGCAAAGGAGTCAATGTTGGAAATGTTGATTTATTTACACCTCTTAGGGATGATGAATTTGGTAGCTTTTATAAATAACATGATGGATAAAAAAAGTAAATGAAACATACCCAAGTGCAGAAACTATAATGATAGAAGAGGTTCTTGAACTATAATATATTCAACAAGACATTCCACCATGGAAGATTTTCAATCTCAAAATAAAGAGGTTAGGCAAAAAGGTCTCCTTTTCTCCTAGTCTTTCATTTCCTAAAGAGAATCATGTTGATAGCGTCCTAAATTCTCAATAACTTGTAGATAATATGACCTAATAATTTTTGGATTCAAATGATATGTTATTACCTATGTCATTTACTTTCCTATTTCAAGAGATCTCTAATCTTTCTTCATCTTCTCCCTCAAACCCTGAGTTGCCTCTCATCTCCTCTCTAAGAACACCAATTGATACAATAAAAAAATAGGAACAGGTAGAAACATCTTTCCAAGGTACCAAAATTGAGAAAACACCTTATTATACTCTAGCTATGTTTGTCCCATTAGTCTCAAATTATATCCCACCTCCTTCTTTAAGCATAACAACTTTAGCTTGGTTATTCATGGTGGTGAAAAAAATAATAAAAGTTTTTGAACCTGAGAAGATATAATTTGTAACTTTGACAATCCCTTTATTGAAAATTCTAAATAAAGTGAGAATATTTTCGTGAATGGTAAAAAATGAAAAAGTATAAAAGTATGCAAAATTGGTAATTCTTGTAGTCAAGAAGGATAAATAAAAAATTATAATTGAAGACTATCAGGTATCCAAGGTTCATTTGGGAAAGTATACTAGAGAAGGGATGAAGGGAGATGAATAGTTTTCAATTGGTACCATTTTTGAAAAAATGGAACAGGACAAAGCAATGAAGGATGAACTAAAAGAAAAGGTCGAATAGATAAATTTAATGATATAAAGATTGATCAAACCAATTCAAATAGCGATTGCTTCATCAAGCCTTAATAATAAAACATTAGAAAAAGTAAGAGAGGTAGGTCAAATGGGTAACATAGTGAAATATTGGATTGAAAATATTACTAATCAAGGAACCTCAATAATTCTCACCATGGCAACAATGGTCTCTGAAATCTTATTACAATGTGAACAACTAATGACATAGAAAAGTGGATATGTAGAAGAGAAACAAAATTGGGAATAATTAATTCCCAATTTGCTTGAATTCTAAAAATTTCATTCTATTGACCATATTAAAAAAGGAGTTATCAACAAGGAAGAAGTAATCTATCAAATTGATACAATTAAAGGAAGAGAGAATACAATACTTCAATCTTATAGGTAGTCTAAACATAAAATAGATACAAGTAAAGGAAGAGAGAACTAATATGTTTTTATGGAAATATAATTGCAACTTCTCCAACTCAATCTTTTGGATTAAATTTATATAAAATCAATTTCAAATCTCAAGGCAAATTTATCAAAATACAATTCGGTAGATGCACATTGGAAGACAATGTAGGATTATACCAATCATTATACATTCTAAACAAACCTTAGGGTCTAGGAGGGTACAAGATAAATAATTTGAGTAAATAATAAAGGAATAATATTAAATAATAATAATAATATACACTATAATTATTTGTAATTGATAATTATAGGGATAGAAGTAGCTTTGAAAACTCATAAATAAGAACTCATAAACATTTTCAAGTTTAGAAGTGTTATGCAAGTGCATCTACATAGTTGTTTAATTATGATTGTTTAGGTCTTATATGTGTCTAATACGCTAATTTTATTCAATAATAATCATTTTTAAAGCTTAATTTATCCTTTTTAGGTCATTTATGGGAATTTCTAGGTTTCCCACCAATAATAGAAATTTAAATTTGGAAATATTGTTAAGGGTTTTTGAAGGGTTTTGGTATGTTGTAAGGGTATGATCCTTTTGTAAAAGGTATTTAGGGTCTAAACCAATGTATTATATATCCTTTAAATTATCAACCTAGCTTTAAATTGTCTTAAATCCATCCAAAATAAATCCAACATAGAATGATGGCTAATTTAAGCATGTCTAGATGAGTCTTAAGGTGATTGAGAAGTCTTTGTTGCATGAAAAAAAAAGGAACTAAGATTATTTCAATAACAAACCCACTTCAAAGTTCAATTAAATAATATCATCCCTCTATTTAAAGGCAATATTGATGCCAAAGCATTGGATACTTAGATTCAATAAATCAAGGTGTACCTCTCAAATAATTATTTCACCAATGCTAAAAAGATCACCTTCACATTATTGAATATGTCCATACCAGTCATTCACTAGAGGGAGAACTTCAAAATGTAACACATGCAAGAGTGTGTTCTAATTTAATATTGGAATAATTTTTTTGATGTGATAAAGGATTAATACTACCCTCTACACCACTTTGAAGATGAGTACATCAAGTTCCAATAACTACACCAGTGAAAAGATCAGTCCATGGAAGAATAAACCAACATTTTTCATGACTACTCTATGCACTTGCACAAGAAATTATGCAAATAACATAAGGTTTTGAATTAGATGGTAGAAATCTCACCTTATGTCCATGTGAAGATGCATTTATTGACTTTTAACACTTTGGGGAAAACATATTATAATGTTTTAAAGACCAAATACAAGGTAAATATGCAGTGTCATGCCACCTCTTCATCAAAAATAGTGCACAAGGCCCATCCTTCACCTAAAGCCACATCCCAACCTTTTTCATAGAAGCAATAACACACTTCTCATAAATGAGAGCATCAATAGAAGGCTTCTTAACCCTTAAAGGCTTTAGCACCTTCTAATTTAGACAAAGCCAAGAAGAATAAGTCCAATGATAAGTGGTGACATCCCCATTTCTCATCCACTCATAATTATTTAGAATTCTATTTTCAATAATCCTTACTTTCATAATCTACATTAGGACCTATATCAATGGATGACATTTATCTAGACACCTCTTGTCTGAGCACTAGCACCACTATAATCAACATCTCTAAATATCATGAACGCTTATTCCACACCAAGTTATAGGTGAAGGGTTGACATATCTACATCATATTTGATATTTGCATCTAGAATAACATCATCATGTAATCCACAACTCAACACCTTAGTATTACCACTATTACACTTTCAAAGCCATACTTTTTATTGTGGATCTAGTAGGTAAAAGATATACAAGTCCATTAGAAATGCATTTTTTATTACAAATTAAAGAATATGGAGGACACCATCATTCATGACATCACACTTCTAGAGGTCTACAACATCCTACTAGGGAGACTGTACTTATATGACCATGAAGCTACATATTCAGCCAATCCGTGGAACTAGAATATTTGCATGTAAAATCACTTCTATAACCCTTTTGAGTTAACACCCTTAACCAAAGTCACCTTGGTCTCTACCAATTAATGTCACAAGATTATCTCACATGTATAAAAGTTCTTATTACTCATGGTCTACCCCAATACACCTATGCAATCAAAGTTGAAGCATATCATGGTAGCAAATAGTGCTCACACATTATCATATCAATAGTAAATTGATAAGTTACCAAAGTATAATAGAAAATTATTGACATAACCTAAAGGCCTTATAACACACTATGTATTTAAAAATTTCATCAATTTGGTTCCTAAATCCCCTCTTCTGAATATCCACCCCCTCTATTGTAGGATCAATTTGGGAGAATGGTGAAGTTTAGCACCAGATTTAAGATCTTCTTAATTAGGGAAATATTAGGCATAAATCTTCACCTTGTGGGAGTTTTATAGTCCTTTTATCCAATAAGGATGGCTCTTGGTGACTCTACATATACTATCATGCACTCAATAAAATAATGATGAATAATCAATATCCACTTCCACACATTAAAAACCTTTTGGACTAGCTCTAAAGTACACAATACTTCAACAAGATTGAATTGAAATAAGGTTACCATTAGGTTATAATCCATCCTGAAGATGTCTTGAATATAACATTCAAGACTTGAGAAGGATTATATGAATGGTTGTTCATTCCCTTCAACCTCAACAATGTGGTAGCCACTTTCATGTGCTTGATGGATGATCTATTCACACCATTCTTGAACTCCTTAATCATCGTCTACTTGGATGACATTATCATATTTAATAAAACTTGGGAGGAACATATGGATCATATCTAATGTATCTTATACACTTTGTGCCAACATAATTTAAAATCCAACTTAGTGAATTATATATTTGGCAACACATATATCTAATACTTGGTCTAAATCATTAATCACATTGACATCAGAGTAGATCTAGATAAGATCAAAGTGAGCCAATATTGTCATAATACACAAAATCTCATTTAATTGAGTTTTCTTATACTTGATAACTTCTACCATAGGTTCATCCTTGGTTTCTCACATCTCATGATCTCTCAACTAATGACACACACCAAATCTAAGTTTGACTAGACACGTGAAACAATGCACTTTTGAGGAAATCAAATAACACATCTATGTATCTCTTATTCTCATTATGATTAACATTGCACAAATATTTGAAATACATATTGATGTATCTAAATATGCACTCGGTATAGTGCTCATGCAACATGGACGTCTAGTCACATACCACTCTGAGATGTTCAATGAAATAGTATAAAGGTACTCTAATTATGAGAAAGAAATGTATGCTATTTTGCATGAAATTAAGTAATGGTGATACTAAATTCTTAGAAATAAGATATTTTTTCATTTATACCATAAACCACTTTAGTTATTACAATTGAAAAACAAGTTGTAAAATGTGCACTACATGAAATGGATGAATTATCTATAGTAGTTCCATTTCATGATCAATCAAAAAAATGGAAGGTTAAAAATGTTGTATATTTATTTATCCAACTACCAATTCATGTGCTCATTATAGTTTTGGACATGTACAACTATAATTTCATAGACTAGGTTATTCTTTACTCAATTGATCAGGACTTCTTATTAAATTACACCATCTTTGTGTAAGGTACAAAAGTTTAGGAGTTTATTTTTATATAACCAAATTATCTATAAGATTAGACATCTCTATGTTCCCTCTGGTTCACCTCACCAATAACTCATCTAGAAGGTGCACTACACCAAGACCTCAAAATAATTTTGTGTGACCAAAGCTCTAGTTGCATTATAGTTGCACTTCTACTAGATACACATGTGCATATATTTGGATCACCACATCAAGTCTTGTATTTTATGTTGTAAAACTAAACCCAAAAATATGAATTTGGGACTTTACACACCTCTAATGATTCCAACCAAACCCTAAGAATATATTATCATGGATTTCATGATTGGATTGCTTGTAATGAGATGAAAACATGATGTTGTGTTCATTTTAGTGATCAATATTATAAGATGGCCATCATGGTCACATACATAAAAGACATTGATGTAACTGGAACTGTGTAGTCATTCTTCAACCATTTTTGGGTTCATTTTAGGTTTCCCACATCCATTATCTCTAACCAAGACCCATGCTTTATGAGCCATTTTTGGAAAGCATTACAAGAATTGATGGATACATAGTTAGATTGGCCAAAGACATTTCATTCTTAGAAATATGGGAAAATTAATGTGGTCAATCACATACTTGTTTATATTTTATGAATATACAACTACACACATGCTTACACCTAAAATGACAATCTCTTGTACATTCAACACACCTACAAAATGGATCTTCATAGTTTACTAGCCATAGTCCATTTTAGACATGTCTTGGGTTTCAACCTTTAACACCTCTCGATATCTCCTAACATGTACCATTTATTAATTTGTCATATGCATAATAATGTGAAGTGGATAAAGCTAAGAAGTTTATGTGCCACATCTAGTCTATTCACCAACAATTTTAGTAGATTATCTCTTAACTCAAGTTAAGTATAAGGAGTGCCATGATGAACATCACACACCTCATGAATTATAAATTAGAGATAAATTTTACTTGTAACTTCAAAAGGAGTGATTCAAAGGTCCATGATAGAAGATAAAGCCTCTATGATATGGTCCTTACACCATTTTATGCATAGCTGGTGAGAATGCCTTCATTCTTGATGTGACTCAATACTTAGGCATGCACCTAGTTTACAATGTGAAACTTTTAAAAGCTTACACTCCATTACTTATTGAGCCACCAATGACATAATTTCCTTCTAATTTAAATCATGAACACTTGTATCTTGTAGATAAGGAATAAATTATCAAAGTGATAGACACATGCACCTACCATTGCACACATCAACTTTTTTGAATGGTCAAGGTTAGGAAATATGTTGATTAATCCAAGTGGCACACTTCACAAAAACTTTAGGTGCAGTTTTTAAAATTACACACCTATGTAATAGAGATCATAAGCTATTGGGCAAACATGAATATTCATGTAACAACAACTCATCTAGATACAGAGCTATTGAGTAGATTGATAAAGTAAAATGGTAAGGATTATTTACAATATAAAACCTCAATAT
>JARHVA010003651.1:1110000-1122500 GCA_037957365.1 Torreya grandis
TGATGTAAGGATGAATTATTATAATTCCATTTATATCACTAAAACTTAATTTCACAAGCTAAACATTAACATAATCTAGCCAATCTTGTATGATTATATGGTGTAACCATATCAAACCATAATAATATAAGTGTTTCCAAGTCAATCAAGGTTTTAAGAGATAAAATATAAATTTTTGCCTCTTGGTAAGGTCAATGCATGAATATTGGTAAAATTTGAATATGTATCTATAATTTGGTGCATTTTTATGGCATATGCACCTCTCAATGTCTCAAGCTAGATCTTATATCAAAATGTAACCTCTTCCTTGTAAATTATAAATTATGAATCAAAAATTTGAAAACATTTCTCCCAAATCTATAAAAATTAGTGCCAAATTCATATAATTCTTTCATAAGTGTATATCTGAGTCATATAAATTGTATCAAATTCTTCTAGTTTTCCCAACTATATGTATGTGGAATCATGTCTCTATGAAATTTCCCCACTGATATAACCCCATTGAGGTGAGGTGAATTTAACATGATAATCACCTTATCTAAAAAGGATAATATAACCATTATATGTATGTATGTATGTATCAATCATGTGGTAAAGAAACATATATTGATATCATGTCTAAGTAGATGTATCAAATAAGCTCAAAGTATCTAAGAATAACAAGTCTTAAGATATATGACATGGATCATGGAAATGTTTAGAAGTGATAATATTAGAAAAAAATCAAGGACACACACAATGTTACTTAATGTCATGCCACGGGAGGTCTAAGGATATCGAAAACAAGAGGAATATTCAAATGCCACACACTCAAAGGGAAGGACATTATATAAACACCAAATAAAAATGAACACTCAAGGCATTAGGGATAAAAAATAAGGAACATGTTAAAATTTTATAAAATAAATATAATGAATAAAAAATAAGTACACTCAATTAATCCATGTGATAACATGAAATATGTGAAAAAAATAAGTGACTAGCATAAGTATGCCATACTAATCCTTGCATATATGTGATTAAAAAACATCCTATATAATATCACATCAAGTACAATTTTTAAGATAGAGTAATTAATATATTAATGTTTAGGTGTTAGTATATAAGCTCAAAATGATAATTTAAAGTTATAATAAAACACTATAACATGTATAAATCATGATCAATAAAATCATGATTCCCCCCAACATAGTGTATCATGTAGGAAGAGGAAAGGTCCAACATTTTCTTGAGCTTGTAAACAACATATAAAAAACTAGTAAACATGTGAAATGCTAAGAAAAACTTTTGCTTTATTTGTATGTTTTTGTATTTTCTTGATTAATTATTTTTTTGGTTTTTTTGAAATTTGATTATAAGAGATAATATGAGAACTCATAATAATAATAAGGTATAGGAATTAATATAATCCATATGCACTTATTTTCTTACCACCATTAGCAATATTTATTTATTGCCACTTCTTCAACATTTTCTTGTAGTTGGTTACTAGAAACCATTGGTTTTAATTTATCACCATATCCATCATGTTGGATGTGAACCTCCTTACCATTAAATGTAAAGGTGAGGCATATATTTTTATTATCCATTGTTGAGTTCATATTGGCCAACCAATGTTACCCAAAATGGAATGTAAAATGTGTCTCATGATCCAATAAAGATATGATTATAGAGACCAATTTTGGTCCACAAACAATGGGTAACATAATGTATTTGAGATATTTTGGAAAGAGAAATCAAATTTTCAAATCCTCTATAGTATTTCCTATTTTTTTTAAACATGGAACACTACAAACTATGTCCTAATTATTGATATCAGTATTGAGATGATCATAATATTCCCCATTGATATTTTGAATAATGGTTAAAACATACTATCATGGGCATTTATTAGTATGCCCCCTTTTACTATGTACTCTTATATTATTAAATATCAAGTATATTTGTCATTTTTATTGCATATTCTATATATACCCTTATTTTTTATATTTTCTTTTATAGTACTCCACAATGATTTGTATTGTTACCTTTGATTCTATATAATTATAATATTTAGATCTTGTTGTACAAATTAGCTTTCCCCTGACCTATGTCTAGTAAACATTAAATATATCATCTTGTGCTCAGGTAGCATATAAATTATTATATTTATATCATGTTGTGTTATTTTGATCTATAAAATTTTCTATGGTGACTTATATGAGGATTCCACATTATTCACATGGTGTATTTACATTTTTCCTTTGTAATGTTGAATTAAAGACTATAACCAAAAGGGATGAATTGTATAAAAATATTTCACATGTCCATCTACTATTTGTACCTTTAATTTATCAAATTTTGGTCTTGCATCCTCTAGTGATGGATTTAACTTGTACATACTAGAACTTGTAAATGTGAATAGATTATGGGATACATTTTCAAGTAAATCATAACTAATATTGTTTAAATGCTCATATATCATATAAAATGAAGATAATCATCACTATAATAGTAATTAAACACCTTGTCATCTTTATTCTTGGAATTTACCAATAAAGGAAGCTCAAACATTTTATTTTTTTATTTGTGTAGTATCATTGGTTCATTTTTTAATTTAGGTTGCACTATATCCTGGTACTTATGTTAATTATATTTCTCCTTATGTTTATCCATGTGTATATAGAATGATATTTCCTTATGAATATATTGAGATAAATGGTTTACCTTACTTGATTCACCTATCTCATAATTTGATATATTCTCAATTGGAGTAAATTACTTAGGTGGTACCATTTGAGGAACCCATTTTATGTTAGAATGCAAAATTGTAAAAATTTGAAATGTTTCATCATCTTTTATAATTGTCCATAATGTCCCATCATGTAATAATTTACACATCAATGTAATGTAGATGGTACTACTTCCATAATTTGTATCAAAGGATAACCCAAGAGTAAGTTATAATTCAATGATTGAGACATTATATGAAATGTATCTTATATTACTTTATTCCCCAATATCACAAATCATGTGATTTAGCCACTTTTTGTACTACATTAATTATCAAATCATTTGATATGCATGTCATATTTTTGAATAATGTGCTTGTTAACACCCTTTTTTCATAACTCTGAGCTACAAATATTTATACCTGATCTATTAACTAATAATATAAATCAATCATGTAACTAATAAATAATGTCATGCATGGGTACACACACACACACACACACACACACACACACACACACACACACACACACACACACACACACACACACATTTAATTTTTTAATTTTGGAAATTGAAATATGTCCATATTAATTATTCAACCTTAATTTTAGGTATGTGTTGAATATCTAGGTTTAAGGGGGTATTAAATTAGATTTTACAAAATGATGGTGAACTATCTTAATGATCATGACAATAGAAAAATTAGATAAATCATATTATGAAGTTATACAACTAGTATTACTAAAAATATTAAATTAAAACTATTGATAGATACTACAATGAATAGGGAATATTGATACTTATCTAGTTTAATATGATCATATAGGGATAACCTAGAAAAAGATGGAAGTGGATCTGAAAATGATCCTAGAATAGTCATTAAATTCTACAAATATCTTTATGTGGGCTCAAATGCTTACAACAAATTTGCATAGTTATGTCAATGAAAATGTATGACTTTGATTTAAGTGTCATGCACAAAATATTTATTAGATATAGATACAATTGACTGAATCCTTATAGGTTTTCTATTACCTTTCTTCTGATGTATATAGATAATGTGCATAGGGTATCACTCTTCATCAAATGATTGAACCCTAGATTCCTCACCATTGGTGTGACTATGGGAAAAATAGGTTAGTGGGCTCATGTTATTGACTTGCTCTAAGGACCCCTCTAATAATGGGCACTATCTAAATAGATAATACTCTGAAGAGGACCTTAGACTTATGTAATTATCCCCTATGTTGAATTGTGTTTACATAAGGATGCAATGTGTGATAAACATAAACATGTTATGACCTAGGTTGTAACTTGGTAAGTGTATAGCATGGGTTTATTTTAATGATTTAGACCTATGGAAATACCACTCCTATGACTAATAAGGAAAATTAGGGGAAATATGAGTTTAAAAATAGCCTTTTAAGAACTCTAGAAAAATGAATTGATTCATTATTTTATTAAATATATTAATCAAATAAAAAATAATTCACTTAACCATATGAGTTAAGTGGGCCATTTGAACATTCAAAATGTCTATAAATACTTCATTAAATTGAT
Source organism: Torreya grandis (assembly GCA_037957365.1). Lineage (NCBI taxonomy): Eukaryota > Viridiplantae > Streptophyta > Pinopsida > Cupressales > Taxaceae > Torreya > Torreya grandis. The sequence continues at coordinate 1,114,276 of JARHVA010003651.1, forward strand.
ATTTTTTCTTGTCTCAATGATTTTTAGAAACACTAGTTAATTTTGTTTTTATTTTTTCTTGTCTAAATAATTTTAAAAAACACTTCACTTAATTATTTTTTATTTCTTTTTTCTTGTCTAAATAATTTTTAAAAACACTCCACTTAATTATTTTTTATTTCTTCTTTCTTACCTCAATAATTTTTATATTATCTTAGTTTTATTTTTTCATGTACCAGTTCATTCCTTTAGGACTTTCATCCATTCTTGGGGATTTCATATGTTCTTATTCAATAAATATTGTTGGAATCTTAGATAATTGGAAATTTTGGTTTTTAATAGTTGATACACTAAATATATAACATCTCCTTTAACTGACCCTCTATAAAAGGTGACCTTTTTCTAAAACATTCTATGTATTTTTATGTAAGTGTGCAAAAAATTATGTGTATATTTATTTAGGTGCACAATGATTATGAATAGATTTAAATGTAATTGTGTAATTTTTATAAATGGATAGATAGTTATGGATACTATATTGTGTATGTTTTTAATTTGATTTTCTCATGTAAGTATAGGAATATGTATGCATATAATCATAGCAATAGTTTATTTTACCATTGCCATCCTTTTTAATCTACTTGAAAGATGTATAATTTTGATATTTATTGGATTTTTGTTTTTAAAACTTTGGTTTCAATCTTAGTGAAATTTGAATATATGGTTTGTAAGCCTTTTAAAATATTCACTAGTTAATCACCATTTTTTCTTGTGTTTCATCATTTCCATAAATTTTGTGTATCTCTAGTTCATGTCTATAATTTCAAGGAGGGAAATATTTTTGAAGAAGGGTAGGAACAAATAATAAGATGATATTAAAAGATTTATGTGAGTCTTCAATATCCATTTCCATGGGAATTTATAATATATTTGACTAATAAATGATGAATTCTATTCTTATTTATTAGTTACATCAAAAAATTTACAAAGAGATATAGCTATTAGATATACACAAGATGGGAAATTAGTGGATGTGAATCCAAACTACATAACCTTTTCCAGCATCATCACAACTTGTGAAAAAATATGAGTTTTGGAATCAAGTATGGATACTCATCAGAGCAAAATTGAAGGTGGAATGTAGCTGGTGTATCTATTTGGCAAAATGTAGGAGCACAAATTGTTTAGCTCATGAATATCAGTTCTTTGGAACATGTATTTGTGAGAGGAGTCAGATTTTTGATACTCAAAGGTCAATCTTATGATAAAATTGAGTTTTTATGATGACCCACATTTGTTTCCCCTCCTAAACTATGACTATGATAATTTTGAGAGGACTTAATACACATTTTGGGGACTTAATTCCATTCCACCACCCCTAAATTATTCTTTATTATATTTTACCATTCACAAAAAATAATCATGCAACATTTAAGTACCACCTCACTCTCACACATGAGGGATGTCAAAAAAAATGAGTGTTACCACCCTTCATTATTCTATTCATGGAAGATGTAATATAATGAAAATTAAAATGTAATGAGGTTTTTTTATATTAAAACCAAGGTTTGAATGCTTATACAAGGTAGGCATTTTCCCCTCTATCTTTGGGATAAGGTGTTAAGTAATAAACAAAATATTTTTGTTCCATTTTAAATATATATGGGAGATTTTAATTAATTTTTTGAGTTTTAAATGATAACCAAGATGGGATAATCTATTTTAAGGTGAGATTTGATAGCAGTTTGTTTATCCCCTCTTAGAGTCTTTAGTTTAAAGTGGTTTTTGAATTTGGATAGAACTTTGTATATTTTCAAAATTTTGTAGAGGACCTATTTGGATTTTGTATATTAATAAGGTAAAAAGATTTAAGGGTACATGAAAAATGTTTTTGAGAATTTATGTGATTCTATTATCTATTCTTTACTTTCTTTGCTAAATTTTATTTGTTAGTATTTCAGCATCCCCCTTGGCCCATCTATTTTCTCCTCCCTTCATCTTGTATTCAACCCTTTGTTATCCTATGGATCATGATATCCCATCTCAAATGGAGTAGTTTGAATCATAAATTATTCCAAGGATCACATTCCTACATAAATGAAAATAGGTAGTTGAAAGCATAATTAAGGAAAACACCATAAATTTTATGAATTACTACACCTTAGATGATTTTCATAGAGCTAATTTAATTTAATGAATACATAATTTCACATTGTCCTACAATGGATCACTATTAGTACATAGTTGATCTCCTTGGTTGTGTTGGGAATCCGAATACATCACAAGGGTTGATCTTCAAAATGCCAATAAAAACTCATTCTCATATCTGAGGGTCTTTGCTAGGTGTTAGTATAAATCATAACAACATAGAGTTGGAACTACTTGTTGAATATCACCTTGTTTAGTTAAACCTAAAAAAATTTATTCTTTATGTGATTTTATCAAATATCTATGTAGTGGATGGTAGGTTTTCATTGGTAATTTGACCTAACATTTAATTATATTCTTATAATTAATTTTTAGAGATGAATGTCACTTCAAATACCCAAAAGTGATATAATATCTATTGTCATTTAAAAAATAAAATATGATTATGGGAATTGGATTATAATTACTTTATTTATCATTTCATTGGTGAAAATGATACCTTATAAAAATTGGAAACATAAAATGACAATAATACATTCTTATATGTCAAAAACCATAGGAAAGGTAGGATCAAAGATTTCAATATGAGCCAATGAGGTAAAAAAATATCATAAATTAAAATTGCACGTCTATGATAATAAAAATATGTTGAATGAATTACTTGAAGAAGTTGATAACTTCCCAAAAATTGGTTCTAACTATGAGTAAGGAATAACATATATATTTTGAGTTCATCATTTTTCATTTATTGTCTATATTTTTCTCTTATAAAATTTTTTATCCATGTTTTTCAAAAATATTTGGAATTTTGTTTTTTTATAGGCTTGTACATTTCAAATTTGGAGGAGTGGAAGCCAATTGAATTCATTACTGGTACCTTTTATGTTGTTCATTATAAAATTCAATAAATTATGTATGTTGGAAAGGACCCTACATGGTTTATGAAATAATGGATATGGTTCTATAAATATACATGTGTCCTTCCAAAAATTGGTGCATCACATGGGAAAATGGAAGAGTTAATTTTGCTAATGATTAACTCAATTACATGGCTAACTATATACATTTAAACCATAACTTCTTATCACTACAATAAATTTTGAATAGGTGTAAGTAGGTATGAATTTGAGAGAAGGAAATCATATACACATCAATTTATTCATTCCCATGAGATTTTTGTCATATGTTTAAGGATGAGATGTCCATTCGAAGAACCAAATAAACATTTAATACTTCATCACCATCTAATATATGGCTAGAATTATTGTTTTGATTTGATAGGGATAAAAGAGTGCACTATGAAAATGGAGAAGAAATACAATGTAGATTGTCTCATAATAAAATATCCTTTAGGTAAAAATGTCTATTCTCATTTTTAAATAAGTTTATAACCATATTTTATGATATTTTATAATTTGTATATGATTTTTTTATCAATATTTTAGGTATTGGATTTCCAGGCAAGTTTTATACATGTCATTCTAATTTTGAAGGTGGAGATATGTTCATAAATCATTTAAATGGAAATGGATCCAAAATGACCAAGATGACAATGATGGAACACATTCTCCAAAAATATTATTTTATATTTTGATGAATAATGTGACTTTAAAAACATTATTAATGGAATAAAATTAGACATTATTTGAAATAAGACTACATATTGAAATATAGGAAGAGCTCAATGATTTCATATTTTTACATAATGTAAAAATGGTAGGCTACATTATTTATTTTACATATATTAATTTTGATTATGAATTTAAATGTTTTTTATATTTGAATATGCAAATAACTATTGTCATTATTTGTTTATAAATGTTTAGGTTGGAAAGTGATGGGAAAATATCATGCTTTACAAGAATTTTGTTCTCCTTGCAACATTAGAAATCAAGGAATATTAGGACTGGTTTCATGAAACATTATTCTACATCAGTAGACTTGAAGAATTCTACTATTCATACACTCTATATTTATGACAAATTTTAATAATTATAATAAATTAACATGTATGATTTTAGCCTCTATTTTTTAGCATTTAGTGATCATCATTCCAATTCACATATGCATTTATTTAGACTTTTAAGGTTGATAATCCAATGCTTAGAGTAACCATTATAACCATACATGTGTATACTATTAATATATTAGACTCATTTTTTTAGACTTTCATACTTTTAAATTTGTTCGTAGAATGAAAATGTTTACAATGTGAATTCCATTTAATTTAATCTTAGATTTCATGCTAAAATATGAATCTATGAAACTAAATTTTATTAACATCATATCTCATTTTTTCAAAACATGTTTAATTTATCCATAAACATACAAGGCTATAGGTTAACTATAATTCGGGTGTTTCATTTTTCCATAAGATTTATTGGCCTCAACCATCTCTAAGGTATTTACAACTATAATTTGGTCACTTTATTCTCTACCAAATGATACATGGATATACTGTTAAGTTGATTATCAAAAAAATGTTTTGATGTTGAGTCAAAGAGGTATTCTTTCTTATACTTAAGTTGTGTAAAGATAACATGTTAATTACAAGATGATACACATTGTATTATTGCATGGATTTTGACATATATGAGTTCTCTAGTCCTTTTTAACTTCAAACTAGATTATCTCTAGATATATATGATGAAACTTGGCTGTAACACTAACAGTGTACTCAATAAAGGAAACCTAGCACTAGATCACAAGGTGTAAATGGTGATAGTATTCAAAGTTCTATTCCACTTACATTATTATACATCTACACATGTATATGATGTAAAATGGTATATAAATACTAATAGAATAGGATATGATTGATAAATTTACTCTCTATGATCACAATATGTAACTAATTTTCACCCACTTAAAGAAGTGATACTACTTTTTATCTCCTAGTACAAATTCAAAATTATTGGTATACCAATATATTTATTTTACTACTTATTCCTCAAGTTATTAAATTTTTATACACACTTTTTTACTTTCCTATGTAAAATTTTAGTAAAAAATGGGTATTATCTAAAAAAAATGAAGCAAAACTAACATAATTATGTTGGTGTGAAAATTTCAGGAGGAGAAAATGATGACTTCCTGTCAAAAATGTGGGGAATAAAGTCCCTCTCCTATTAGTAGGTAGAGCTACCTTTATTGAAATCCAAAATGGGAAAGTGATAAATATTTACAAATAAATAAATGTAAATCATAGGGGTAGTACTTCTAAATAGAAAGTAAGAAAATGAGTTTTTATAAAGGAATATGTAGAGAGGGAGAGGGAAAAAAGAGAAGTTATAGGAAATAGATTCACCAAGTTCAAAATTGAGACTGGGCAAAACTATTGAGAGAAAATTTGACTTTTAAAGGGAGGAAATTCTTTCATTAAATGTGTTGAAAATACATAATCATATCCTTAGGGATATGAAACATACACAAAAAAACTACTTAACTCTAAAAAATGAGTAACCCTCTATATTTTATAATAGAAACAACAAAGACATTGCCTCTTTTCCCACTGAGATTTCACATTTACTGAAAATATAAATCAAAATTCCAGATAGAAATTTTGTAATCTAATTTTTTATTCTTAATAAATTGAAGTTCATATCAATAACAGTGAGAATCAAATACATTGAATTAATAAAATAAACATAATCCACAAGAGACTACTAACACAAGGTTTATAAACACATCTTTGTATTTATTTTGGAAGGGTAGAATGTATGATCTCCCTTTACAAAGTTTTGCACAAAATCTATTTTTTTTAAACCTAAAATATGAAAGTCTAATTTGTATTTATAGTCTAAAATGAGTGGTTATGGTTCAAAAACACCTATTTTTTATTTTTTTAGGGTTGAAAAAACACAAATAGGAAATTATAATTTCAAATGGTGCAAAAATGTTTTGAGAATTTAGCACCACTTGAGAAAAATATTTTAAGTTTTTACAATGCTTGCAAAAGCATATTCAACTCACAACTTGAAAAATCAAGTTTGAAAAATTACAAAGACAATTTGTAGAATGACAATATACATTTACAAGGTGAAATATAGTGAGATAATACAAGTTGGGTGAAAAATAAACATGATAATAAAACACTAAAACAATGAAAACAATTCCTCAATCTTCTTGTTGCTTTATTGACAACTCTTTCACTTTTAAAAAATCATCAAATATTTGGAGAAACACCCTTATCAAATATTCATCTAGTCCATTTGTGTACCTATAAATGATGTCTGCCAAGCACTCTAACTGTTTAATTTCTTGAATTTTTCTTTGGATATTGTTTATCTTCATGTTAATATTATCAACATCCACTTGGCATTTGGTTAACTGGTGAAGTTTTTCATGACTAAATGTAGATGTAGGATTGATAATGTCTTGAATTTGATATTTGAATTATCGAATCACAGTTTCAATTGAAATCATATTCCCATTTTAATCTTTGTCATTGACAAAAGGACACTTCAACTTTTTGATCCTAATGTCAATCTCCATCATCAAGTCACTTCCAAGAAGCCATGTATTATTGAATTTCTGAAGGCACTCTTGAAAAGATTGGATCATGAATTTTGTATCCCATAGGAATTCAATTTTATAGATGAATTATTCCTTATTGATGAATCCTTTTTTATTAAGGTCAATATAATGAAAATTTGAGAATTCAACCAACTTGGGATTAATTCTTCCCAATTTTTTTTCTCTTCTACATATCCACTTTTCTATGTCATTAGTTGTTCACATTGTGACAAGATTTTAGAGACCATTATTGCCATGGTGAGAATTATTGAGGTTCCTTGATCAGTAATCTTTTCAATCCAATATTTCACTATGTTACTCATTTTGCCTACCTCTCTTACTTTCTCCAATGTCTTAGCATTACGACTTGATGAAGAAATTGCAATTTGAATTGGTTTGATCAATCTTTATATCACTAAATTTATCTATTTGACCTTTTATTTTAGTTCATCCTTCATTGCTTTATCATTTTCCATTTTTTCAAAAAAGGTACCAATTGACAACTATACATCTCCCTACATCCCTTCTTTAGTATAATTTCCCAAATGAACCTTGGATACCTGATAGTCTTCAATTCTGATTTTTGATTTATCCTTATTGACTGTAAGAATGACCACTTTTACATATTTTTATACTTTTTCATTTGTTACAATTCATGAAATTGTTCCCAATTTATTTAGAATTTTTAAGAAAGGGATTGCCAAAGTTCCAAATTATATCTCCTTAGGTTCAAAAAAATTTCTTATTTTCTTCACCACTATGAAAAACCAAGCTAAAGTTGTCATGCTTCAAGAAGGATGTGGGATCTAATTTGAGACTAATGGGAGAAGCATATATAGAGTAGAATAAGGTTTTTTCTCATTTGTGGCACCTTGGAAAGATGTTTCTATTTTTTGATTGTATCAATTGGTTTTCTTAGAGAGGAGATGAGAGGAAACTTAGGATTCGAGGGAGAAGTTGAAGAAAGATAAGTGATCTCTCGAAATATGAAAGTAAATGACATAAGGAATAACATGTCATTTGAATCCAAAAATTTTAGGTCATATTCTCTACAACTTATTGAGAATTCAAGAAACTATCAACATGATTCTCTTTAGGAAATGAAAAACTAGGAGAAAAGGAGACCTTTTTTTCCTAACCTCCTTATTTTGAGATTGAAAATCTTCCATGGTGGAATGTCTTATTAAATATATTCTAGTTTAGGCACCTCTTCTATCATTACATGTTCTCCACTTGGGTATGTTTCATCTACATTTTGTATCCATCATGTTGTTTGTAAAAGCTACCAGATTCATCATCCCTAGGAGGTGTAAGGAAATCAACATTTCCAACATTTACTCCTTTGCTTCTCAACCACTTAAGAGTTTTATCAAGTATAATTCTTGGTCTGCATATGATAGAATTATATTATTTCTTATCCCAATGAGCCATAAGTAATGGATTTGTTGTGATGTTTTCTTTTTCAAAGTTAAAATCCAATGTAAGCTCATCATCAAACAATTGCCTTGGCACTTTCATTATGCTAAATTTGACTATTTATTTCATGGTAAACTATGAATAGTATTTGATCCTTACCACTTTTT